>JAEANM010004570.1:0-20623 GCA_017656035.1 Myanophis thanlyinensis
TGAGACTTGTGGACTTCAACTCCCAGAATCCCTCCGCCAGCTTTGCTGGCTGAGGTATTCTGGGAGTTGAAGTCCACAAGTCTCAAAATTGCCAAGTTTGAAGACCCCTGTGTTACCTAGTCATAATAGGACATTTAAATAAGAACTTTCTGATGTGGTTTTGGGTAATAAAAGAAAAAGTTAGAAAAGCACTAGGTTAAGGCACCCAGCTTAAAAGCCAGGAGGCCATGAGTTTGACTGCCTGAGGCATAAAGCAGCTGGGTGATGTTTGGACAGTCACTCTCTCTCAGCCCTAGGAAGCAGTCAGTGGCAAGTCAAATGCAGCCAAGAAAACCACAGTTGCCAAGAGTGAACTCTTGACTCAAAGGCACATACAGCAAAACCCTTTCCCCACTGTCAAGAATCTTCAGTATAGCTGGGCTGCTGGGAAACCATTGAGCTGTAGTCACACTTGCTCCCTCAGCTTCCCAGAACAGATGCTGTTGGTCCTACTTTCTTCTAGAGCAGGGGTGTCAAGCTCATGGCCCGCGGGCTGGATGCGTCATGCGCTGGCCACGCCCAGTCCCATTTTAGCGAAGGGGGAAAAGTCACAACATGTCACGTGATGACAATGTGACGATGCCAGTTTGACACCCCTGTTCTAAAGTATAGCATTTGACAAAGTGTGTGAGGATTGTAGGACATCACTTACCCACCTGAAATTAGATTGGTCCCCACCCTGTTTGTCTTTTATAAGGTCTTGAAAACTTGGCTGTATTCCTAGGCATGGGGGTGGGGTGGGTGGGAGGCCAGAAAGTCAGTGCCTGTGAGGGCTATGTATTGTTTATTTCAGCTGCCGGCAGTATGTGTGTTGTTATTTTTAGTTATTATTAGCTGTCCAGGGTCACTTTGTTGAGATGGACAGTTATACAAATTAAACTGAATTAAATAAACAAATAAACAGGCCTCAGGCCAGCCAAAGTTGTGCATTTTTTATTTAAAGATCTGAGTGTTAAGGCATGTTACATTAATTCTATAAATTGTAACTAACTCATATCAGTTCAGATAAATTTCCCTGATAAGCTGTGATTTGGTCACTTTCCAAACATTTCTATGCCTAACCTATTCTGCAACAGTCAACCACAATAATATAATATTATTCTGAAATCTGAATGTTTTTATGAATAAATATGCAGAGGTAGGAAAAAGATGATTAATTTTTAATATATATTTATTACTATCATTTTGGCAGAGAACTGAGTTATGAGATTAACACTGTGAATACTGCTCAGCCTGCTGTTCTTCTCAAGTTCATATTGTCTTTGGCTGAACTCTGCACTTATCCATTATTTAGTTTTCGAAATCTTATCTCACTGACTTGATAGAGTCGTTTGACCGCAGTTGTTAGGCCATAGCATTACAATAGAGTTAAAACAAATGATCTGCATTTATCTTCATATGACATATTGGGATTCTGCATATGAATCAGAACTTCTGGACAAATTCCATAGGCAATGGAAAGGTTTGGGCTGAGATATAGACCCTATAGATCATTGAGTTTTCATGGGCTGATTGCAAGTCATTGGTCAAATATCTTGCAAATATCAATGCAAAAATATTGACATTGGTTCTGCCATCTAGATGACAGAGGATACATTTGATTATCTATTCTGCACAATCTGTTTTTAGAAAAGGTTGCCTACAAGCATACAATATTAAATTACTAAATGACATTCTGGATTTACATTCAGAAAAATTGAAATGCACATTGGTAGTTTTTCAACCCTACCCCTTTTATATGGTGATGTGAGAGCTTTGATGTAGGTCAGGTGAAAAACTCTTCAGGAAAGACTCTAGAACGTTATTTATATATTAATAAAATATAATGTAGGATACAGTAATAGAATTGTGAAAGCTAATCTATGCTTTCCCTTCTGTCCCTCTTAAATTTAGGACTTAAGTAGTCTAACTTTCTAAATGTCCTCATTTCCTGGGTTTAGCACATGTTTCATTAATCATTGCCCTATAGTTTTCTTCCATGGTCATTTTCTGTAGGTAAAATGAAAATTTCTGGAATACAAATATATTTGCCTTTATATTTAAAAATAATAATAATTTGGCCAAAATATAGTATTAGCTCCTTTTGCTAGGATTATTATAAGTGGAACAATATTTTTTACCTATCAGCATGTCTTGTGGAATCATCAAAGAGTTCTTTTATATCTTTTAATTTGATATTGATACCATTGGCTTGCTTTATTAAGGTAAATGGGAAATGGTTGGGGCATAACAGTGGGCATAGGTGAATTCAGGCTGTTATTATACAATGACATTGATATTCATTTATTACTTTATTAAAGTTATATCCTGCCTATCTTACTGTCGAGTGACATATTTATTTTGTCAGAAGTAATGTTATTGTGCAAAAGCAGTCATCAGGTTATTCAATTAATTGAAGCCTTACATACTTAAGATTCTAATGTTTCTGTACACACTCATAGTAGTTGGAAGATTTTTTAATAATAATTTTATTAAAGTTTACAGTTACAAAGATAAAAAATCTAATAGAAACTAAGAAAAATATAAAGAATAAAAAGAAAAAAGTAGAATATATATAATAGGTATATAGTAGTATATATAGTAGAAAAAGTAAAAAATATATAAAGAGATTCTTGTCCCTTCATCATGACTAGTACAATTTCGGTAATTTATCATCTTCTTTGATACTTCAGCAAAAGCTCTCTTTCCATTTATCATCTCTTTATCTGTAACCCAATTCTTAAAACTTCATTATTTAATCCTAATTAGCAAAAGTCCATTAAGAATTACCAGAATAACAACATATATAGTTTAACCTTAATCAAAAAATTAACTATAATTTTACTTCTGATGTGGTAATTGTACTTTGTCTAAAAATAAAACAAAAGATCTCTTCTACCCCTGTTTTGTCTCTTGTCGATAAGCAAATCTTTAAAGCTTCATTATTTGTTCCTGACTGGCAAAAATCCATAAGAGTTATCGGAAATAACAGTGTATATTTTAACCTTGATCAAATAAACCAACTTTATACTCCTTTGCTTTATAGTCTTGATCTTAAATCCCCTGTGTTTTTTCCTGGTCATTAGAATTTTCCCATGGGAAAAACTAAAAATAAAATTTCAAACAACAATATTTTCCCACAGGAAGGATTTTTGTAATTAGTTTCAAAATCTTATTTTAAATCCATCTTGCCTCTTAGTTCATTCATAACTTTCCAAAATCAATGTGCTACTCACTCTTTTGCTGCTTACTCCAAAATAGTGTAAGTCCTTAAACGTGCATAAAATTCATTTAACAAGGATTAAAGGGGACTCACCTGGTGTATGAAATTTGTCATTCTGGAGTTTCTTAATAGATAACAGCAGTTAATAAGCAACCTCCAATGGGGCCAAGAAAGAAAATATATGAACCCAGTATCCTTTTGAAGGGACTGTACTGCAGCTTGGGCAAATGCCGGGATCCCACAGGTTCCAGAGCACTAAATCTGCATGAGACCGTTGTCCAAGTCCTTGTCCAGAGAGGAATTCTGAGAAGCCAGTCCATTCACCACCTTTGTAGTTGGCTCCATTGCCATTGCTTCTGCAGAAGTATAGCAGTGGCTTTTTTTTAAATTGTTTCTATTCTTTTAAATATCTGGGAATAGTTATTTAAAGGAGACTTTCAAGTGGATGTAAATGCGTCACCTTTTACATTGTCAGATAAATAGAAATAATTAAAATCCTGAATGGATAGGAAAAGATGTTAACAATGCATATATGCTAATACCTTACTTATTGATACTAAAAACTTTTATGAGCAGAACAACCTCTAGTTTTCTTTATCCAAATAACAGCTGCCATGTGATAATTGAGATTTTAATTTTCCTGACCTCCAGTTTTATCATTGGATACAAATTTTTACTTTCATTTATCTATGAAATGAATGTCATTTCAATGTCAAATCACTATAAACACAATTCGAAAGTTATTGTGTGACCTCTTTGACATCATGGCAGGGGCTTAGCTCCATTTTTAACTGTAGTTTTATGTATTCCCTACATTTGGCAGATATTGGGACATTGTTATAATTTCAGCCCTTACTCTCATGATGAATTGCTAGCCCTATAAATCAGATCAGACTAAGAAAACCACCTTTGTTAGAACAGCTGTATTAACAGAATCTTGCAAGTCTGAATGTACTTCCCTTTTTTATCTTCATGAGAATGGGGGAAGGCACTGTCTGAGGCATTTTCAAAAACCACTTTCTTGTATACACACACACACACAGAGTCTTATTTATCTGATTGTTGCCTTGGTAGCAGATCTTCCTTCTGACCTTCAAAGCCATTCTTAGCCTGGATAGTCCCAGTTTGAAAAATGTCAGTCAGAATAACAGAACAGAGTTTGAATGATCTTGGAGGTCTTCTGATTCAACCCCATACTCAAGCAGGAAACCCTATACATTAACACATATATATATATTAGCCAATTGTTTATTCTGCTGGTATTTTAAAAATTCAGGGAGGCCTAAAATACCAGCAGAATAAACAATTGGCTAATATGTATATACGGCACACGGTTGTCGCTAAACAAATCTCTGCCCGGATAGTCTCTGGAGATGAGCTGAAAGGCAAAAAGGGAACTGGATTGTTCCCTCCCATATTTGGGTAACCAAGTACCTCCACAAAAAAAGAAACACATAACACATATATACATATACAGCTAGTGCTCGACTTAACAACAGTTCAGTGACCATTCAAAGTTACAACCGCACTGAAAAAAATGAGCTATAACTGTTTTCACTCTTACAACCATTGTATCATCCCTATGGGCACATAATCAAAATTCAGATGTTTGGCAAATGATTCATATTTATGATGGTTGCCATGTCCTGCAGTCATGTGATCACTTTTTGCAACCTTCTGACAAACAAAGTCAACGGGGAAGCCAGATTCATTTAACAACCATGTTAGTAACTTAACAAATGCAATGATTCAGTTAACAACTGTGACAAGAAAAGTCATAAAATGGAGCAAACTCACTTAAATGTTTCACTTAGCAACACAAATTTTGGGCTCAATTGTAGTCGTAACTTGAGGAATACCTGTACACAAACACACAATTACTGTATTTTTCAGTGTATAAGATGCACACACACCCAAAATGGGTGAAAATATCTTATGTGTCTTATACAGCGAATGTTGCTGAAGCCCCGCCACCCGCCGGCTGAACAACAGGCCAAAAAAAGGAACAAAAACGCTTTAAAAAAGCCTCAAAAATGGGCCAAAAAAGCCTCAAAAACAGGCCAAAAAGCCTCAAAAATAGGGCAAAAAAAGTCTCAAAAATGGATTGAAAAAAGGCCTGAAAATTGGGAGGGGGGGGGGGGCAGAGATGAAAAACTTTTTTTTCCACTTCTAAATTTAGGTGCGTCTTATATATCAAAAAATACAGTGTATGTATAATTTTCTTCTCTGATCTTATTTTCCTTTTTTCCCCTTTTTATGTGCAAGATTAAATATAATAATTGTGTGGTAGTCAGTGGACTCAAGAAGCAGAAATTAAGATTAAAAACACAGTGAGATATAATTCTGGATCCTAGAAAAATATCTTTAGGACTTGACACACTGAGTTTGAATGTGTTTCAGAGAAAACAAAATAAATAGCAGGGGAGAAACTTCAGCATTCCCTTTTCTCCTAAGAGGCACAGCCTTTAGAAAGTTATTTCTTTTTCACTAAGACCTTTTGAGAAAAAATATTTTAAAAGAATGTAAGATCTTTGCAAGTCCTGAGAAGTGTATTTGTTTGTTTTTTTTCAGTTTCAACTCAATAGTCTTTTTCAAAAGATAATTAAGTAATAACACTTTGCAGTTTTTATTTTCCCTGCCAGGAATATAACAATCCCCAGCTAGCCCATTAAAGTTTGTGCTGCCAAACTTTCTTTTCCAGGGAATGCATCTCTAACTGGTTATAATTAGTGAATTCTAAGAATAAACTTTAATACCTGTAGTCTAATTATTTTCTTGCCATAGCACCCGATGGGTATTAAAATTCAATTACCATCTCATAAATAAATTCCATCAATTAGCAAACACAATGAAATAACTGACAGCAACACTTTAACATATCAATTGTGAGAATTAAGTGTAAGTATGAAATTAAAGTTGTTTGGTGATTAAGAATTGAATAAAATATATTCTGTTGTGATTGGTGACCAAGGTCCAATATTTTAATGCTTGTTATGTGGCCTAAAAATCACAATGCTTTAACTATGCTGTGTTCTCAAAGCCAGATAAGCAGATAACTCAAAGCCAGATAAAATCAATTGTTGTGGCTGCATAGGTTCAGTAACACATGATTGATAAAAATTGGGCTGTCTTTTGTATAATCTTTGCCAAGAGTTTGAATAATTACAGAAGCTAGGTAGAACATCATATATTTCACAAAAGGACATGAAGATCTCACTTTTCTGGCAGGTACTAGATCTAGGATGTTAATGGATGGAGGATGTGATGTATATGTTTGGGACATTTAGTAAGGTGTTATTGCTATGATGTCAACTTAATTCTTTTAATTGATTTGATTATGCATTGTGTTTTATTGTTTGGTCACCATTGTAGGTGGGTGACTGCATCTATTTGTTAAATAAATAAAGTAGATATAAGGTTGAAAGCCTGTTCTGGGAATATTTAGAATATCTAGACAATTGGAACAGGGAAAGATGAATCTATGATCCTTCAGATTTTACAGATTAATCTGACCAGTGACTCCAGCTAGCACCACTAATGGTGAGGGATCCTGGGAATTATTGCTTAGCAAGATCTGAAAGCTGACAGGTTCCCCCTCTTCATTATAGGACTATATGCACGGAAGGAACAATTTTTCAATTCCTCAATACATTTTCAATATACTCTTCTTTGATTACATGTTTCTGGAGAGTTATTTCTGTTTTATAATCAGAACAGCATGCATTTACCCTCAAAATAAATTTTGAAAATCATTTTTTATGTTTTGGAAACAAATTATTTTATTTTGAATAATTTGGCAATGACTCAAGGCCTATAAAATAATAAATATTTGGAAATGCAATAGAAATTCTGTAGACCACCTATGTTTCCTGATTTTTGATCCTCCAGAAAACACATTCTGCTTTTTCATATATAAAGGATGAACATTTTAAGAAATCAATTTCAGCTCCAAATTCCACAATGCACTATAGGCATAAGTACACCAAATAAAATATAAACAAACTGAATTCTACAACCTGTTGTCTTGTTTCGGGTACCCCTGTAGAAGGATCCTTTAACATAGGAGCCTCCAACCTTGGCAACTTTATGACTTGTGGACTTCAACTCCCAGTTTTGCTGGCTGAGGAATTAAAATTGCCATGGTTGGAGACCCCTGCTTTAAAACACACAACCACAGACTGTGGCTATTCTAATTCAGAAAGACTTTGACAATTCTCTGTAGTGCTGCTAGATTAAGAAATGTAGTGTTGTGCTTTCTTTCTTGAAAAGGGCATAAGTGCACCCTACTTTGAGGAGAAGGCTAAACCAATAAAAAGTATCTTTACCTGGGAACTTTGATGTCAGTTGCTCAGCTTCTCCCCTCCCCACACACATTTATTTTTACTAAGGGCTAATATATATCTACATATATTAGTAATGCCAGCAAAGTACACAGCAAACTGTGATGCCAAAACGATGATACCTGTGTAATGATGTAATCACACAAATGCTGCAGTTATATATTTGCATCAGGATTCCCGACACAAATTGTGCCATCAGAAATGATAATGCATATGTTATCAATAAAGGAGAATATTTGATAGCTCAGGGCTAAAATGAGGGTAGTCTCTGAGCTTGGTTGTTTTCTTTCAGACATTTCATTACACAAACTAGATAACATCATCAGAAGACATGTTGAAAAATCTTCACAACACATGGAGAGACTTAATCATAGCTTCAACTGGATAACTGACTATTCTAGAGCAAGCCATGTCCAAAAATGGTACAAAATTTCTGGTAGCCTGGCGCTCTGACAAATTGGCCATGAATAGTCACATAGATATAAACAACATACACTGCAAAGGGGAAAATGACCAAACCAAAAAGAGAAGAAAAAGACCAAAATTCCTCCCTACCAACAATCATCATCCAGAGGAGCATAGATTAATGTCAAGATTAACATCAGACTAATAAGTAAACAATGCCCAAATCAAGGAAATGGCAAACAAGCAAAGAGCTCAACCAAACAACCAGTAATACCATTCCCACCAACCCTGACAGGGAGAGCCACTAGAATATAAACTGAGACCAAATCTCATTCCTTACTAGCACTGATGATGTTACCTAGTTTAGATAATGAAGCATCTGCAAAGAAGCCCACCAACTCAGCTCAGAGAGGACCCTTCACATGTTATCATTTGCCCCTCTCTTGCTTTCCCTGCAGAAACCAAGACGTAGGGCCTGATGTAAGTTTATTGCTTCCCCTTGCAAAGACTTTGTGTCGACTGAAAGCAGTTTTGATGGTGGTTCTCTGTATAATTCAAGCTTGATTCTTGAAGGCTCAGATACAGTGTTCTTAGAAACCACAGCATTGAAAAGCATTTCCTCTAGAGGTTCAAGACAGTCCAAGTTCAGGTACTTCCCAGGCATAAATTGTTATTCATGCAGAGTTCTGTAGCCAGGAATATACATAAGATTCACTACTGGACTTAAAAAAAAAAGAGAGAAAAACATAATTAAGGATTTTGATGAATTAACATTAACAGTTTTAAGGCTTTAAAATACAAAACAAATTATAAAATATACAATATCAGAAGATAGCAATTAGAAACAAAGTCTAAGGATTAAACTTGTTCCCCTGAAAAATAACAGCTGATTCAAATTTGGAAGTAATGTCTAAATCAACAAAAATGGTTGCTGACCACTTTTGGAATAGGAATTTGAAGCATTAGTTCCCTCCCCTGATTTTTCTAATAACTCTAGAAATAAACTAGTTGCTGGCCAGAAGATACCTTCAAATTTATAACGACTTTAGAAGAATTCACTGGTTGTTTTAATCTATGGTATGGTTTATATCTATCATCTATCTATTGGTATAGCTATCTGTGTGTGTGTGTGTATCAGATGATCAGATAATAGAAAGCCAACTCTGTCCCATAATATAATGATATAAAGACACTTTCAAATGTAAATGTTTATTTTAAAAAATAGACACTTTCATTTAAATGCAATTTGAAAGTCTGCCACACCTTTTCTTATTATAGATTAAAAATACTATCAAGACGTTACTTTTTCAAGCAAATCTGCCCTTCTGAAGGAGAAAGAAGGTTGGAAAGTTTGTTCATCTAAGTCTTGCATTACACAATAAGCTTGAACATGGCACAGATGGGGTCCTAGGTATTATTCTAAGATCAAATGCATCTTTTATGACTGTTAGATGGCAACAGATGAATGAAAAGAACATTCTATCTTTGAGTGGCAGTGCTAGATAACTGTTCCTTACCTCATATAAAAATGTATGCAACCGGGGGCAGTATTTGTGTCAATTGTAATCTAATTGTACACAAAAGAAAATAGTGTCTGCACTTTCTCTAAAATACTTTTTTTTTCATTTTGGCTGATTATAATTGTTTTTTATCCCTAATTCCAAGGAAAATGCTTGCCCTTAACAAAGCAAACTAAATATTATTTTCAGGCATGGATTTTTGTTTGCCACTGAAATTATAAAAAACATATATTCAATCTGTTTATCATAGCTACGATACTGCCTGGTTGTATTAGGGAATGCAATTTGGAAACAGATTACCAATTAAAACAGACATTTAGAACATAGAACTTTTAATTCTCAGGCAGCATATTTAGTTCTAGTGAAATAAAGCTATTTATTAAAATAGTCTAGGCATACAATCAATTTTACTTACTGGGCTAACTGCACATATCCAAGTATGGTCATCTGGGGCAGTGCTTGTTTCCTTTCTGAAGGGAACATTGCTTCAGTTTGTTTTTAAGCTAACTTCTTTTAAGCAGTGAAGATGGTAGTAAGAGTGGATTCAGGAATTTATTTTCACAAATGTTTGATGTTTGAAGCAGCTGCTAGTTAGAGCAATTTTGGAACAAGTAAGAAAGGGTCTCAGTGTGGCTATATGAGGCACTTGGGTCTTCTGCAAAGATGAAAACAGCCTTGTTATATAGTAAAAACTTTGTTCTCTAAAAGTCAAAGCCACAACACACGTTTATATTCCACAGCAGTTTTTCTAATGGAAGAAAATAGAACATTGTATTATCTTGAGAACGAAGCATGCGGCAATCATTTGGGATATGCAGAGAACAATTGTTCCTTTCCTTGTTTAAAAGGAGTTGCTTTTCACTTCCATGCCTAAGAGAACTGAAGCAATTGGACAGGAATTAGTGGGGGAGATAACATTAGATGTAAGATTCATCATCCCCCATTATTCAAGGAACATTTTTTAGAATCCTCTATAGATTGTGGTGAGGAAATCCTTCGTGAATATATTTTGCCTTCTCTCGTCCTCCCAAGATGGAAATAGGGTTTTCTTTCCCCCTCCATCACAACCTTCCACTAAGAAAGTCTTTCTGCAGTTGGTTTGCTATGCATCTGCTGGTGACATGACGGGATTAGAAAAAGCTGTACTGATTGATTCTGAGTCCAGTTTAAGTCTCAGGAGCTTGGGGGGGTTCACATCAAAGTCTTCAGTGACAGCCAGCTTGACCTTGCCGTTCTGATTCTCCTTGATAGGCTCTAGAAAAACAACATGCTTGTTTGCACTGATCTTGCGATTTGTTACATCTGTGACTGTTGGAGTAGTACTAAGGATAGAGGATTGGGCACTGCAGTCTTGAGGAGGGCTTGTAGGCTTCTTGCAACACTTAGAGCAACAACATGGTGTAAGGTACAGGTACATCAGCACTAATACCAAGCTTACAATACATCCTAGGAGGGTTGTGAGGCTTGTACTGAAAGACTCCACTAATTTGGAGTGGTGGACTGTCACATTAACTTCATATGTTTCATTGATCTTTTGGCGATCACTGATTGCTATGCACTCATAAACACCTGAATATGACCAGTTTGCTTTTATGATCTTTAAGCTCCCATTTTTTAAAGGTTGATGCGTCTTATCACTGTGCTCGGGATACATGTATAATTCATGGCGTGGGGAGATCCACCTGTAAGAGGTGGTATTGTCTTCATGGAGGCTTGTGTTGCAGTCTATTACCAAGGATTCTCCCACTTTGCACAGCACTTCTGGAATGTCAAATTTCCTTTGGTTCCAGGAACAAATTTGAAAATATTTATTGTAATTGAAGGTCTTAATTAAGGATAGCATATTGGGATAGGCTTTACAAGTATGCTCCTCTATGAAGTCCCGCACAGAACTGTAACCGCGATGTCTCCATTCCTGGAGCATCTCCTGGAGAGAACAGTCACAATTCACAGGGTTGTTATGAAAATATAAGCCATTTTTAATATATGTAGGCAAAGTTGCTATGACTTGAATAGGAATGCTGCTTAGGTTGTTGGAAGAAAGATCAAGCGTCCTTAGATAAGGATGTTCAAGTTTTTGAATAGACTCAAATGGAAATTTTGTTAGCCTATTCCAACTTAGATAGATCTTTTGCAAATTGATTAATGTCGTGAAAGCTTTTTCATCTACTTGCACTATCTTGTTATTGTAAAGGAGAAGCTCTTTCAAGTTCACAAGGTCTTCAAAGTAGTATTTTTCCACAGTTTGCAGATGGTTGGAGGACATATCCAGATACAGAAGATAGGTAGCATTGCGAAACAGATGTTGAGTGATGTTTTTTATTTTGTTGTGGCTAATCCTAAAGGTTTCAAGATGGGGTAAAGTGGTCAGGCAATAATCATGAAGATGAACAATAGCATTGTGGCTGAGATCCAAGGTGATAGCTGTATGAGGCAATGGACCAGGGACATGCCGAAGGTTTTTCCTGGTACAGCTCAGGAGATCAGCAGTACAGATGCAGACTTCCGGGCATCTTGTGAAAGTGGAAGCATTGCTTAAGATGCTAACTTGAACACCCAGGCCAAACAGTACCAACAACTTCCCCAGGATAAATAGAGTTAATGTCAGCAGACTCATTGTGAAATGATAGGATTCACTTTTTTCTACCATCAAGATCAGTCCAGACTGCCCAAATAAAATTCACACCAAGCATGGTCTTTCATGGAACAGTTGTAACGTGAACAGCGGACAATTGAATGGATTGCTGAAATCAGATGGGACCCTTTTAGAGACTTAAAAAGTCTTCTAAAGCTGTTTGTGTACATTGCAGAAAAACACAACATCCAGGTGAAAAAGTCATGCAGCTATTGTTCAGCATGCCATGTTAAGGCTTGGTAGCAGTTTAGCAAGCCTCTGTGTTCAGTTTCTGCCCCAAATAATTTCAGTGGCACAGTGCATCTGTAAAGGTAAAAATAAATATGCCCTTGAGCCAAATCTCTTTGAATTCTACTTCAGGATCTTTGAGAAGGTTTAAGGATGTGCCTCCAAGCTGTTTCTTCCTCAGACAACTTATCTTTACATCCATTTGAATCTGCAATTTTGATAATTTTATTGCCCAGAAAAGTCAGAGCCATTTCTCCCTGCTGTCCTTGGAGTCAAAGTTTCCATTAGTGAATCGGCATCCTCTGGTTAGGCAACTCCTATATAGCTCCATCATTAATGAGATTCAGATAGAAGCCTTTCCCTTCCCTTCTGTAATCCCAAATGAAAATGCCAAAAAAGCAGCTCTTACCCCATTTCCATATTCTCTGGTTTATATTGAGCAGCATCACTCCTTCCTGCTACTTGAATCTTTCAGCCAAGCTCAATGTATGCAAACACTTCCCTCCTCCTGCTATTTACAAGCAGCCCGTGAATACTGACAGGGAAAGCCTAGTGGGCTTAGAAGCAATCTTATTGGCTTGTGTTAAAAAGGGAGTGGTGCTAGAAAGGGAGGAGAGAGGAGAACCAGTAATGAAGACATTTTTTTTTTTGAATGGCATGTAAATTTTTCGTTATGCCAAGCGGAGGCAGAAAAATCCCTACACAGTTCTTCTAGGACTGACTAACCAAGAGACACACAAGAACTGCAGCAACTTGAACCAGTGGTTGCAACTGCAAGAGAAACAAAGAGGGAGAAGGAAGCAGCATTGCAAAAAGAAGGAAGCTTGTGTTCTGGTTAAGCAACTCTCCTGCTTCTCTTCAAGCTGCCTCTAAACTTTCGGTTTAGTAGCTCTTGAAACCGGACTCCATTTTTTAAAAAAAAAACCAGAGGCATGGCTTTGCAATTGTTAAAAGAGGAGACAACCAAGATTGCAAATTTATTACTTTCTCTTATTTCACTGAATGGGATACATTTACAAAGCAACAAGGAGCACAGGTGTTTTTGTCCCTCCTGTATATTTTTGACTTTGTGTTCACAGCCCTTTATGATTTAAGCACAAATTGTACAGCAGTTAGGAACTTGAATTGGAAGTGAGGTGTAGGTTAGGCAATGACACTGAAGGCAACTACAATGAAGTATAAAGATGAAACAATGACTACTTGTGATCACTGAGATTAGTAGGTTTTATCAGTGTCTACTCAACAGCAGGTGTAAGCTTGCACTTTCAAATGAAGACAGGCACTATTACACTTTTTTTTAGTAATTAAGCAAGTAGTTCCTAATTCTCTCTCTCTTCCAAAAGCAAAGTGCCCTTTTCTTAGCATCAAGGCTTTTGTTTCCATTGTGATAAACAGCATTTGAGCCTTTCATTGTTATGAAATTAAAGACGGACTTCTTTGTCCCCAGTATTCAAACATTGCTTCTTCCTTTCTTGGATGTTATGAGCCGTGGTGGCTCAGGGATTAGGATGCAGTATTGCAGGCTAACTCTGCCCAGGAGTTCAAGCCTAACTCAAGGTTCATTCAGCCTTTCACCCTTCCAAGGTCAGTAAAACGAGGACCAGATTGTTGGAGGCAATATGCTGACTCTGTAAAGCGCTCAAAGAGGGCTGTAAAACACTATGGAGCGATATCGAAATCTGAGTGGCTATTGCTGTATTGCACTTTACCTTTATTGGTGGCTTGTCTTAGTTTAGAAGTCACTGCCTTGCTGTTGTGTGACTGAATTTGCCAAGATATTTAGCTGTAAAGTTATTTTCTACGTAGAAAATACGTGTGCACATTTGAAGGTGTGAAGGTGAGAAAGACAAATGGATACTTTCTCTGAGAAAAATACATTTTTCAAAACCAGATAAAATCCGTTATAGCCATTATTTTTTGTTAGAATCAACTTTATAGTACATCTGTATGTTTCAACACTTCATTATTTTTCTTCCATTGCTTCTGTTTGCAAACAACATTTCTTGTGGCTTTCTTTTAAGATTGTTATCCGTAATTATCTGGACTTTCTTCATTTCACATTTGTCTGTGGCTGATCTATTAATAAACTGCAGCTTCTCCTCAGAAAATTGGATGTTCAAGTGCAATAAACAACATCTGGTAACTAAGATTAAAAAAAAAAAGGTAAAACCCTCCCAATATTTATGGCATTCTTTCGGCTGGACAGAAAGCTATTCTTGCTCTGAAGGTTCATCAGAAACCGAAAGAGAGATTGCAGGCCACTGAATTACCCTTTGCCCCCTGCACAGTTTAAGCAGGTTGACCAGGCATGTCGGGCAGAGTAATTGCAGGGGCAGTAACAGCAGGGGGCCTGGGATGTAATTTCCAGGGAGACCTAGGCTGCTTTATTTGAAGGAAGTGAAAATCAAAACCGAGTAATTGGTTTCCATTAAGGCAGCAAATGACTAATTTGGCTGCTGCAGCTGCAGGATATCATGGGCACTTAACCCTCTGTTTTCCAGTTGAAGGAGCTGCGCTCCAGAAGAAATACTTGCCAGATGTCTCCCTTTATGCGGCTACTTTTAAAGCTGGATTTGAATGCTTGTATACAGTAGGTAAAGGGAAATACCGTAGTTCATATACTCCCTCTTTCCGAGTGTTCGTTCTCATCACTTTTTCACAGGTCTGACTTTTATCCAAAAATTAGATCCATTAATCTTGCCTTTGGTTCGTTAAGGATTGAAATGTTTTTACCCTTTAAATTTTAGAATGATGAACTAACTTGCCATTTGGTAAAGCCCTGTATTTCAGACCTGATATTTGTTTGTGGTCACACAAACAACTTGATGTGCTGTACAATGTCTTCATTTTAAGACTAGTATTTAGATGACCTGAAAAAAAGGAAAAGGCAGATTATGTAAACATTGTCTTAGCACTAAAAGAAAGTGGATGAGAAAAGAGATTGGTCAACTTTGATTTTCTTTGCTATGGGGGGGGAGAGAGAGCAAGATTCCAGCTTTCAAGTTTTTATTATATTTTAAAACAATAAAGTAGAATTCCAATGGTTCTTGAGTCAGTTTACCTTAGACAGCTGATAGCCTTTATTTGCTGATTAATGTAGCATTTTCTAGCATAATTGCCATGTGGCATTTGCTTAGATTAGTAATCTTCAAAACTTTTCAGTGTTTTCTTCTCTATTTTGTTAGCATTTTGCTTAATGTGTCACTCAAAAAGAAGATAAAACCTCATTTGGGTAAAATATAACATTAAAAAAGCAGTATTGTAATTTTATTGCAATTATCTTCCCCTCCTTGGTCCAGATACTATGTAACTTTCATACGAAAATAAAACTTGTGCTGCAGACAAAGAACAAACATAGTTTTCCGTAAAAATATTTATTAGATTTTTATCCCACCATTATGACTTTATAAATAACTGAAGGTGATAAATGTACCTAATACACCTTCTTCATATTTCCCCACAACAACAACCTCATGCTTGATATATCATTGATATGCAACATTTTGAATTGTATCAGCAGCATGATTTGACCTTGCTAGATCCCTGAAGTTGTTTTTTGCAAGAAAACATAGCAAAGTGAGCATGAATGTCAATGTCACATAGCTAAAATTAATTGCTGCAGTGATGAGCATTATATCTATGGACTTCAAGGGGGGAAAAGAGAACTCTAAACTGGTTTTTATTGAAGTAATAGATGTCTATGCTTGTTCCAGAATGCACATGAAGATTCACAAAGTTGATTGCTCTATCATGCAATAAATATATACCTCTATGTCAAAAATTTACACATGATGAAAAATAGCTCTGGTCCAGTTTTCTTTTCAGCCTACTTGCATTCCATTTGATTTTCTATGTATATCTCTTCCAAATGCACTCTGCAGTGGAATTTTGAAGAGAGAAAGTAAACATGTAAATATCCCTTTTGAAAGCATAAATGCAAAGCAGATTCCTCTGGTGTAGAGAGATAAGCAGGAAGAGTCTGGGATAGATTCAATTATATTTAGCTACCCAGAAGAATTCTGCTGATTATAATTTCATTAGACCTAACATATTGAAAAGGGACGTTCTTCCTTTGCAAGTTTTTTTCAAATATTTCCAAGCACTTCAGTCACAACAAAATGGAAAAAATAGCATAACTTCCTAACAATAGTAACACATTGGAGGCATGAGAGCACCTAATGGTTTTAGAATAACAGAATTTTCCTCAACTGAAAAGATCAAATTTAACACGAAACATTTGTGTTTTAACATCACTGACAATGCTGCTGCTCTACAAAACGACCTTGACTATGTATCAGAATGGTCGCCCAATTGGCAACTCCAAATTTCAACTAATAAATGTTCTGTCCTACACATTGGCAATAAAAGTCAGAACACCAAATACAATTTGGGCGGAAACTATCTCGTAGATGGATGACCCTAACTCTGTCAAGGACTTAGAGTACTCATCTCTAGCTAGAGATCTAATCCCCAGAGCTCACTGTAACAGCATTGCCAAAAAGGCACCAAATTTCTTCACCGGTAACATTGTACTGCTTACTAGGGCATACAAAACCTTTGCCAGACCAATTCTTGAATACAGCTCCTCCGCCTGGAACCCACACTGCATATGGGACATTAACAGGATTGAGCAGGTTCAGAGGTACTTCACAAGAAGAGTACTCCACTCCTCTACTCACAATAGAATTCCCTATGCCACCAGGCTTAACATTTTGGACTTGGACAATCTGGAATTGTGCCATCTGCGGTCTGATTTAAGCATAGTACACAAAATTGTCTGCTACAACCTCTTGCCTGTCAACGACTTCTTCAGCTTTAACCACAATAGTACACGGCCAAACAATTGATACAAACCGCTTCAAACTCTACTACAGGACATACGATTTCAGCAACAGAGTGGTCAACGCCTGGTTTGAGGTTACAGCCTCAAACCCTTACAGTTTCAACTTCAAACTGTTTACCGTGGACCTCACTCCCTTCTTAAGAGGTCCATAAAGGGGGCGTGCATAAGTGCACCAGCATGCCTACTGTCCCTGTCTTACTGTCCCCATTTATTTGTATTTACTTCCTTTGCTTATATTTATGTTCTACTTATACATGTTATCTTGTACATGTTTGACAAACAAACAAATACATTTGATGGGCTGCAGTTAGCTCCATCTTTTGATTATTTATGACTCAGTTTCGATCTGTATACATATATTGTTTCAAATGCATCCCTTCCCCGAGGGGTGCAACCCTATAACTCCCTGGAAATAGTATTAAAACAGGTAATTCTGCCAGAACCATCCAAGCCACTGGGAATATAGTTGACTTTGGAGGCAAGCTGTTTCCTCCTGTCATTCCCCCATTCTCAGGACACAGTCCAGAGTGGTGGCCCTCTTAATTTTTGGTGAACATAATCATTTGTAGCAGATATGCTACATCTGTGATGCTGAATTGAATCAGAGTGCAAAGATTCTGATGCAAAGGAAAACAGTCACAGTATTCTTCTTAATATGACAGGAGGATTTACATTTGCAGGATGTTACTGCTTTACTAAATATAGCAGAGGCCGCCTTCATATTGAGAGAAGGGGAGCCTGATAGAAAGCTGAGTTCTCAGCTTCCCCAACCCATATACTGCTGCAAAGTTTAACAAACCTATAATTTTGCTCTTAATAAAGGATTCAGGAAGACCTCTTCTACATTTTGTCTTTGAGGAAAGGAGAACCCAACCACAGCCATCTTAGTGACAACTTCAGAAAACAGAAGGAAAATATAGGATACTTCTGCCCATTTCCCAATAGGCTGGCACATGGCTTGTTACAGGTACTAAATGTGCTGCTTTTTAAATGCGGTGGACATCCACCCTCTTACTGGCTGAAATGTACTGGCACTTGAGCTAGAGGCAAGGACAAGAGCTCTCACTCACTTTTTAGGTCAACTCAGTTTAAAAATATTTCATCGAACATGGCAACTAATAGATATAAAGAAGGGAGAAAGCTTTGCAGAATGTGGCTGAAAAAGTGGTACCTTTATTTACTTTATTGGCCTTGTATTCCAGTCATCACCAACTCTGAGCAGCTCATAATGCAGACCCTTGAGGCCTATCATCTTCCAAGGAAGAAGGTGTGGATGAATAGACTTATAGAACAGTTTCAGTATATTCTGTTGAACTATATATGCAGAACTAAGCAGTGAATAATGGGCATACTTTGGAGATCAGTATATAGCCCATGGGTTATTTTGGTATTCACAAGATACCAAGGTACAGAATGTATTCAGTGTCTTTTATTTCAAAAAGAAAAATTAATACATACTTGCATCTAGACCAGGGGTGGGCAAACTTTTTGACTCGCGGGCCACAATGGTTTCTAAAATTTGACAGAGGGGCCAGACCAGAATAGGATGCAATGCAATGGCACCATTTCATGAACCCAAAGTAAGAATGAGATCTGTCAATCTCCCAGCTAGAATGAAAGGCTTTTGCATCCAGGAAGGGTGGGCGCGATAAGCGCTGCCGCATAAATGGAATAAGGTAGTTGAGAAAGGTGGGGTGGTTCCAACCAGTGGAATATTCTGGATAAATCTGCTTTGTGGACTGTGTTCAGTAAGCTACTGCTAATGTGATCAACGAGTATTTTACCATCTGAGTTAATAATTTACTTCAGAGCACATAATGCTTAGCTTTTCGTTGGGATGGTTCCTGCTAGTAACTAGTTTGGCGGGCCGGATTAAAAAGCCCAACGGGCCGGATGTGGCCGTAGTTTGCCCATGTCT
Source organism: Myanophis thanlyinensis (assembly GCA_017656035.1). Taxonomy (NCBI): domain Eukaryota; kingdom Metazoa; phylum Chordata; class Lepidosauria; order Squamata; family Homalopsidae; genus Myanophis; species Myanophis thanlyinensis. The sequence continues at coordinate 19,131 of JAEANM010004570.1, forward strand.
GATCTAGACCAAGGCAGAAGGCGAGAACTCAGTGATTCTTCCCTCTAGAAAGGAAAACCATTGTTTCAAATTCAAGTCCTGGAAAGCTGTGGAACCAAGGCAAGGAACAGAAACTTCTGGAAAAAAGTTGCAGCCAACTGTGCAGATCCAGGGTAGCTTCAGAAACTCTTTTCGGGCAATACATGTTTTACTTAAGAATCTGTCCTGAGATTTTAAGCTTTAATTTGACTGTTACGTGATTATGTCTGTTTTACTGACTCTGGTATTTGAATTGCACTTTCGTTTGGGTGAACTTAAACCTTTTAGATTTTCTGGGCATTCTTTCATTCTGCTTAGAATATTTTTTTTTTTCCCCTGGAGGACAATATCTTCTGGAGACATCCTACTTCAGCATCTTTTCCCACCAAACATTTTGCGTGTCATTCCTTAAAGTTTAAAGGAAGTTCCAAAGGGTGGGGTGGGTGGGTGTTGGTCTGTTTCCTTTTTAATAAGGCTTCAGTTTGCGTCCTTTATCTAGCTCAAACTTCCCTAATTGTGCACTTTAAAAATTACAGAGCCAGGAATTGGTATAAAAATCGCTGTTGTAGTTTCTCCCTTATGAGCTAATGAGACCACACCCTCTCCCATTCATGCCAAGCAATTATTATCCAAGACAGAAAGGCTGAGTCAAAAGAGATGTGTGTGTATGTGTGTATGCGATTTCAGAGGTCTTTTGGGACAGGGAATGGAAGCCCCGCAACCATTTTTTTGCAGTATGAAACCTTTTGTTATCCTTGTAGTGGGAAAACATACCCTTTTCAGATTTCTTGTCTGGTACATTAAAGCTTTAGTTATTTACATGTTATTAAAACGAAGGACAGCTATGTATGTTTGCTTTTTATTTTGTAAAAGTAAATTGAAATAGTACTCCTTTTCCAAATATTCCCTATGGTAAAAGTACCTACAAACTATCCAGTAAAGATAGTTGGGAGAAGATGAATTATTATTTTGTTCAGCTTTCTAAATTTCAGTTCTTAAAATAGGATGGGTAAGAGGAAGAAACATACAATTATAGCTATATTTATAAGATGTTAAGCTACAATTTTGTATATTTATGAAATGGAAAATCAGTTTGGATAGAATTCAGCATTCTAGGATTCTTACCCTGGTACAAGCTGAGGACCTGAAGGCTTCAGATGATTTTTAAAAATATTAATTGTAATCTGCAGAGTATTTATTAGCTGTTTCTTCTGTAACAGACTTTTGATGTTTACTGATTTGCTGCTTCAATAGATACATATAAAGGCTAGGACATTTTTTAAAAATTGAAATGCTGTTGAAAATTGGATTTAGACTCCAGACATTATACATTTTAAAGAAACTACACTCATTGCCAATATATTTTTATTCCAAGTTTAAGACATTAGCAATGACATTGAACTGGCTCCATAATTTGTCTATTTCCCTTTATCTGCCTCTGTTATTAATTTATTATTTATTTATTTATTTATTTA
>JAEANM010004571.1:0-20623 GCA_017656035.1 Myanophis thanlyinensis
TTTAAATTTAAAACCTAATATGAAATTAAAAAATTTAAAATTTAACGTTAAAAATTTAAAACCCAATTTAAAAACCCTCAACTAATTAGGCCAGGCCAAGCCAGTTACAATGACATATAACCACCTCAAACTCAATTTCTTATCAGTACTGTTTTGTCTTCTAATATTAATTCATACCATGATTCCGTCCAATGTGCCTCTTGATTTGGGTCTCAGGAAATGTACCATCCATGCAACTACCCAAGAGAACAGCACTCTGCTTTCATCGTAGCTTACACCTAATGGCCAGTGAAATTGCTACCCCAAGGCTCGAGGGTGACTCAGCTAGGCTTTTTAGCATATTTCAAATAAGGTTTCTATAAAGGAATCATTGTGCCAAGACTGACCCAGTTTTAGTAACTGATTGTTTTCTGTACACTGTAAGTTTACATTCTGGAGCATGTAACCACATCAAAATATGAAAGACTTCAGCATTAATGGGAGTAGTAAGGCTAAGTTTACATCTTATGTAAGCAAATGAGAATAAGCATCCACTGGAATTAAAAGAAGGCATGTGTATGTCTCTCAACTTGCCAATGGATCCTTTTAATGTCCTTTAAAGTGTTGCAGTTATGTTGACATATCATTTCACTTCATCTGTAATTCAAAAAGTAGAGCCATATAAGAGGAAGAGCAATCTGCCAGGGTGATAGGAATATTAGCTGAATACTTTGTCAAGCAAATGGTCAATAAATAATATCAACTTGCCCATTGACTGCAGTGTGAAATTTGTCACATATCAAGCTATGAATACACAAATAGAAGTTACTGTCTGATATGAAAGAACAAGCTTGATTCCATTGTACTTCTGATGTTTCCCTGATAATATCTTCAATTTCTTCATCATGGAAACAGCAAATACAAGGAATTTGAAGTGACTTCAACTAAAGTCAGTGTCAATCAGTGCTGTAATTGAAGCACTGAAGAAAAGTGATTCTCATAATTAAGATCTTTTCATAATTAATACACTAAAATCTAGCCTTAATCACCCATGAGCTTTATAGAAAAGACAGTTGAAATGATTAAAGGAAACAGAAAAGAAAAAGATTTTCTGAGACTCAGATATGCACATTTAAAATGAATATATTTCTTAAATTTACGAAGAAATAGAAATGCAATTGGATTATTCATCTCATTCAGAATTTATTGTTCATGTACTGCAGATTAACATTTGTGACTGCAGAATAAAATTGGATCTAATATTTATTTGCCAGCTGTGCTGAGATCAGAAATTTTAAAATTATTATTCTAGAATGAGCCAAAATCAAACAATCATTAGTTGAACAGAGCCATTTAAACCCTAGAATTTGACTACTTCTTTAATGCAGTAATTCAGACTGAACCATCCAGGGAGAGATAGTTATTAGTCTTGATTTGAATGCATTCTGGCGAGGAGAGCTCATTGGCTAATTAATTGAATTGCTTTTACTCCTGATTATGAAGATTGCATATCATCAGGTCGCTGTTGACTCTTAATGACAACAGATATAGGTGATGCATTGGAAGAGCTGTTATAGCTGAATCCATTCCACTTAGCTGCTAGTTGATCTCTTCTTTTTCATTCCGCCTTCCCCAGTATTAGAGCCTTTCATAGAGAGCTACGCCTTGCATTCTATGTCCACAGTAGGATAATTTGTGCCTTGAGTTGATTATGTGATGATCCATTTTATGCTTTTTGGCTGTTCACAGCCTATTTGGAAGTATTCTCTAACACCAAAGTTCAAAGGCATCAATACTCTTCCTATCTTGCTTCTTCAAAATCCACTTTTTGCTTCCATAGAGTGGTACAAGGAATTGCGCTTACTCTTAGAAAGAGGCTTCTCCCTATTTGTTCTATTTATTAAATTTATATGTCACTCATTTTACTAACAAGCGACTTTGGGCAGCTTGCAATATCATTTTTCTCATAACACTCAGAATCTGCTTCTTTATCTTGAATCTGTTATTCAATGACTTATATTCTGGATCTTCTCTTGCAAAGAATGTTATTATATCTCCTCAATGTTAAATTTTCTCTTTCTGTCCATACTGTTAGTGTAGTAGTGGCTAAGGAGCTGTGAATTCTAGTCTCACACAGCCATTAAAAACTAGCTGGGTAACTTTTGGCCTATCACTCTCCCTCAGCCCAACCCACCTCCCAGAGTGGTAGTTGTGGGTGGCGGCTTTATGTCCATTATACAAAATAAAGGCAGGATATGAATTAAATAATAAATTAATAAATTTTTATTGTCTAGCTCTGCATCTTTCTCAGCTTATCTTCTTAAAATATAGTGTCAAAAACTGAATGCACTCTTAATAACAAGATCTTAACCAATCCATAATAAAAAGAACTATTGTCTTCCAAAATTTGGAAACTATTTTTACTTTTGATGGGACTTAAAATTGCATTTGCATTTTCTGTAACCATATTACACTTTGATTCATGAAGAGATATTATACTGCTCCATGGATTTACAGAACAGGGAAATCTTGTTGATCCCAATCTGCCTTCTTAATTGGCCCTTGTGTTAGGGAGGGACTTGACATTGAGAAGAATGCACAAGTGTAAAATTGAGAGTTCAAATAATCAGCCTGAAGCAACCCTGTCAGATGTCAAAAAGAATCGAAACCCCCATGAATCACATAGCATAGGTCTTATTTCCCTCCCATACTTTCAGAGTCATGTTTTTATTTACAACAAGGAATCTGTATACAGTAATGCTCCCTTGACTCCAGTTATGAAGAAATAAAGAAGACTTCCGTGAAAAGTAACTATGGGTAATATTCACAATTGCATCTACTGATTTTCCATCAGATGTGTTGCTCTTTGCAGATGGGTTGAGACTCAAAACATTCAGAAAAAGGAACTTTTTTTTTAAAGAAGTGTTTAGCATCTTGCTTTTGGAGACTGTGTTGTGATGAGAAAACCACTATGTTTAATCCAATTGGTGTGTCTCCACACCCATGGAAATACAGATCTGCTGACGTTTTCAACAGTAGAATAGGCAGCAGGAAATTTTGGGTGATTTCAACTCCTTCTTTCAGTGTCTCTGCTTCCCCCCATTCCTAACCCAAATGGTTTCACCTATCTCCAGAACATCTTTTTCTTCAGAACAATTGGTACACATTCCAAAGTCCCCCCAAAAAACCCAGATCTTCTGTTGTAAATACAATTTGTCTAGCAATAATTTGAAATAATGGTTCAAGTGTTGGGGTATGGAAGGGAATTTCAGTTTCAAGTTGCCCATGGAAATTCAGCCATGGAGAAACACTGGATAAATTCAATTCAGTTACTATCCCAATCTGATCTAGATTGTTGTGGAATAAAATTAAACAGAAAAAAACAATGTAAAGTGCCTTAAGCTCAGGAGAAAAAGCAGAATATAAACCAAACCAATTGTAATAATTTGTCTGGCTTCTCCCTATGACAAATGTGAATTCTATATTTTTAAACAAACAGCAACCTGATTAGATGGAATATTATTTCCCTTGTCAGTTTAGGCCTTCAACTTATGGAAAAGTTAAGAAGTAAACGATTCAACTCTAAATAACTCTTTGCATTAATTTCATTTCATATTAACTTCTAAGAAGCAGAGTGGGGTATGTAAGTGACTTTAAAAAAATGGAATAATGGGGCTTCCTTTATGGTTAAGATACTGATAGGTGTGAGGTTGTTTTTCTCGTAAATGTACTGTAACTGTAAAATCATATGAAACAAGAGAGGTCAAAAGTGTTTGGGGATGATTTGACTATTGGGGCAGCACAAGTAGCCAAACCATTTGACCTCATTTTTCCACTTTTCTTCTTTTCCTGCTGAGCCACCTACATCTTCCTCTCAGAAGAGAAATGCTTGCCAAGCAAAAAGAAAAAAAAGAGATGTATCAGCATTCTAGCTCATTTAGTATGCAGTTGAGAAAGTTTTAAAAATCCACCCTTAGAAATTGAAACTTATTGCAAATATATCTACACTATCTAAGTGTTGTTAGCAATTCTGATGCCATTCGAATAACAAGGCTGAGGTTTGCAAATCAGGCAGTTCTGCCCAGAAACAATTGATCAGATTACTTTTTGGAACGTGGAGTAGTTTTAAGGAAGCCTGGAATCATTGTAGTGTTGTTTTTAATCAGGCACTGGGGTGAAACTCAAAGAGAGGAGGAAGAGGCAGGAGGGGGCCTGTTCCTTAGAGGTGAACCACCTTTCTGTCACCTCTGGAGAGGAGGGACAAAGGGACACCTAAATGTAAGCAGGTCTGTATCACAAATATTGGTTTGGGTGGGATTTTCTTTTTATCAGTATAGGGAGAAAGAATTGGGGGGTTCTTTGGTGGTTTTTTTAGGTTATTGCTAAATATTTTTAAGGTTTTCATTTAAAATTCTATTAAATGTATAAAGCACAGAGTTGGAAGGTTCATTAGAAGTCATCTAGTAGACCAATCTCCAAGAACATTGCAGACAGATGATTATCCAGCCTCAGTATGAAGACCTCTAACAAATGAGAATTCACCACAAGATACAGCTGTCTGTTCCATAGGCTGACAGCTGTTACATTCAAGAAATTCCTCCTGATTTTTAGCCTAGCTGGAATCTGCTTCCTTGTAATGTTAACCTATTGACCCTGGCCTGATCCCTCCCCCGCCCCTCACCCCAGCAGCAGAAAATAAATCTACTACCTCTTCTGTGTGACAAGCCTTGAAATATTCAAAGTTTTTTCTGTAGTCTGTAGTCATTGTTCTGTGCTGCTGAGAATTGGTTTAGAGTACAATGTCCAGTGCTGGCTATCACATTTCAAAAAGGACAGTGACAGATTACAGCAAGTTCCAAGAATGACCATCAAAGTGGGGATGATTCTACAAACCAAGCCCTATTTATAAGTATAGCTTAAGCATCTTACATTCCCCAAAAATATGGAAATTGGGATAGAGAACTGAATAGAAGATTTAGACAACACTCCAGATACAGATCTGGAATGCATGTCACAAGGATTTCTCCAGATGGTATCCTTATCTAATGAGTCTGGTTGCTCACATCTGTCTGCTACTTGGCCAGGATCTCTTCCTTCACTTACTAGCAAGGGAAAAGAGGAGGGCAAGATGGGAGAATAAATTCTAAATATTTTAGTAAATATTTTAATAAAACAGCACTGAAATATTTGCAGGATGGAAGTAGCACCTATATTTTCCCTGCTCATTTTTAAACATTTTAGTTTTGGAGTTATATACAGCTGATAGTGGATAATGAAATGGATACATCAGCTATATAGTAGTCTTCCAGAGATGGTTCTAAAAGATACAGGTTTTTAAAATCAACTGTGTAGGTAAAATAGATCTTTGAAGAACTCCATTAGTTATTACTCTTTGCTTTGCCACTTTTCTCACTTTCCTGCACTAACCTCTTCATGTTTAGTCAGAAGCAAAATCCTTCCATCTGGTTTGCATCCAGAGAAGTGCTCATTCTTGATATTGAGATGCAGTGCTTGTCTTCCGGACTTAATCTAAGAGGTGAATTGATATCTATTATCAACAATACTGTCCTTCACTCCCTACTGGCATTTCAGGACTACAATTCTCGCTTTTGATGGAAATGTATGGAAAAAACTAGAGTTTAGTTTTAGAACATATTCATAATTTGGCAAGTTCAGGCTCTGACATGTCTAACTCAGACTGGAAGAAAGTATACTCTGAGACCTTAAAGACTTAATGCTAACCTGCAATGATTGATTAGTGCTTGATTGGATGCATTACTGACTTCCTAAGTAGTTATTCAACCTCTGTCAAATTGCAGTTTTGTTTGCCAACTGCAGATAGTCCCTATACATTTTTACCATAATGTATCAGGTAAACAGTGAGGTTCCCAACCTTCTAATACAGTTCTGTGTGCTGGTAAGATTACTGTCTCATAAACTGAACTCTCAGTAGACCCAGTGTGACAAATGGTGAGATTCAGCATTCATTCATTCTAAGTCAACCTACATTTGCTGAGCCAGCAGCTTAGAACCTCAGGCCATATAGCAATTGTAAGCATTGTTTATTGCACAGAAGAAGTTTTATCACTCCAATCACGTGCCATTTCAGAGGAAAGTTATGTCAGCCACTCTAATGTGGTCAGACCCAAATTGCATGAAAGTTCTTTCTCCTAAGCACAGATCTCACTGCAGGGACAGTGTGGGAAGGAGCCAGCACTAGTAAAACCCCAAGCGTAGGTTGCAATAACTTTCCCTCATTTCCTTTTTGTAATGCCAGTGGGCTGAAGCAAACTGATTGCAGCAAAAGTGAGAAAACACAAAAACAATCTGCTGAAATTCTGAAATGACTCTGTGTTGATCACATCCTGACAGCAAGTTGAAGAGTTATTGAGGTTGTTATCTTTTGAGAAGTGCATAAAACCAAATTTGGAAAAGTGATATGGAAGCTATGAGTTTTTATCATCATTCTTTTTCTGTGCAGCTCTCATTGGGCTATGTTGAACAGGTGCTCTCTGGAATACATAGCAAGGAGCTTTGTAACTATTACATTTAAATTCACATCCAGGTCTCCTTTGCTTGATGTTTCACACTTCACAATGTCATGGTTTGCTGAATCTGCCAAGATTATATTCACTCAGCATTCCCTTAACCCAGGTTTACAAACACTGTAGCTGGATTCACAAAATATGTTAATCCCAAACCAAATTAACTTTACTAATGTGAACATAATCTTACATCATCGTCTCGCAACCCTTGTAGCATAAAAATCTCCTATTATGAACATTTCAGTGAAATAGATTGACTTAACCAATAATGATCAAGTAATGCTTAGGCAATTCTCAGACTTTAGTCACTGTCTGGAGTAATGTTAAAAAGTACTTGCTATGTAAGTATCCTGCATCTAAAACTGTAATGTTTTTGTTTTATTAGCTGCAAATTCTCAGGTTGACAGGGACTCGTAAAGTATATGTGGCTGCTTTCTTTCTTTATGTTATTTCCTGACAAAATTAGTATACCAGCAAAATGCTGTACACATAATGCATTTGTTGTTCAGTAAGGCATTTGATAAAGTAGACCAAATCTAATACTTGATAAAATAAAAAAAAATGTGGGTTAAACAACATCACTACCAGATGGATTTGTAACCGTATCAACATGTAGTCCTTAATGGAACTGCGTAGAGACAAGTATTCGGTGGGATACCTCAAGGATCTCTCTTACTCCAGTACTCTTCAATGTCTTCATACGTTATTTAGATGAGGGGACAGAAGGGGATTTGCAGATGACACAAAGCTGGCAGAAATAGCCAACACTCCAGAAGATAGGTTCAAGATACAGAAGTATCTTGATAAACTTGGGCTGTAGTTAACAAAATGAAATTCAATGGTGAGAAAAGTAAGGTACTACATTTAGGCAAGAAAAACCAAATGCACATGTATAAAATAGATGGTATCCAGCTCAATAGTAGCAACTATGAGAGGGATCCTGAAATCCTAGTGGACAACCACTTAAGTATGAACCAGCAGAGTGCTGCAGCCGCCAAAAAAGCTAACACATTTCTAGGCTGCATTAACAGAGGGATAAACTCAAGATCATATGACGTGTTAGTACCACTTTATAATGCCTTGGTAAGACCACACTTGGAATATTTCATCCAGTTTTGGACAGCATGTTATAAAAGAAATGTTGAGATTCCAGAAAGTGTGGAGAAGAACAACAAAGATGATTAGGGGAATGGAGGCTAAAACGTATGAAGAAAGGCTGCAGGAATTGAATATGTCTAGTAAAAGTTTAATGAAAAGAAGGATTAGGGGTGATACGGTAGCAATGTTCTGATATCTCAGGAGTTGCCACAAAGAAGAGGGGATCACCCTATTCTCCACCAAAGCACCAAGGCAGAACAAGAAGCAATTGATGGAAAATAATCGAGAGAACAAATCTAAAAATGAGGAGAAAATTCCCAACAGTGAGGACAATTAGTAAGTGGAACAGATTGCCTTTTGTGGATGCTCCAAAACTGGAGTTTAAAAAAAACCCAAACACAATTGGACAACTATTTGTCTGACATGATATAGGATCTCCTGTTTGAGCAGGGCGGTTAATTAGGTCCCTTCCAACTTTGTTATTCTTTCTTTCTTTCTTTCTTTCTTTTCAGATGCTGTATTTTACATAATACTTCTCATAGCCATAATATTTAAAACGTGTCAAAGATGCATAAATACTTTCACTTCTTGTACCAGAAATTTGATCTGAATCTTGACTCCTTTTCTATAATAGCTTTTGGGGGGCTTGCAAACTAGGAAAGTTTTGAGGGTAAAATGACTCATTGAAATCACCACAACCAGGGCTTACTTGCCTGACTGCTATGAACCACAAGGCAAATTTACTCAGCAGCCATGACAAAGTTGTGTACAGTGTTTGGTTGATAACAGTGTCATATTTGTCATATCAAAACCTGTCGGGTTGTTTCCATTGCAGCTTCACTAGTGACCAAAGGTGGCTGCTTGACGCAAGTTAAAGACTTGAATGGGTTTTTTTTGAAACAGTGATGAAATTCATTAAAAAATAATATTGAAAGACTATCTTTTCTAACAACAGCATTGTTTATGCAGATGAAGCAATCTTCTGTCCTCTTCTTTTGAGCTTAGGGCCAATTCACTTAGTCCTCTCCTCTTCAGGTGTGCAGAAGAGAAAGGCTCTACTATATACAGTCAGTTCAGGGGGGGGAAACTCCTTACAAAAATGAACAGGCTTTGCTTGCTTTTCAAACATAAATGGGTGCAAATGGGATAGAGAGACAGAACTGCACAGTGGCCAATTTTGCATTTAGGAAGTATTATAAATAGAAATAGTGCAAGAATTCTGCTATCCCACAAATATATCTTCAGTGGTGGATTCATAATAATGAATGCTCTTCCATTTAGGAATGCCCCTTTGTACCAAACAGACACAAAAAATGGAAAAGGGTTGCAGCTGCCTTCTCCTTAATTACTTTCTATAGGGTTGCAATTATAGTCAAGTCTCTGGAGTTAACCTATATTGTCAGGATTAATGGCGTGACCATAATGAACTGTGTGTGCCGTGTCTGTTTTACCTGTTTGACAATTCAGCCATATTTTTTTAAGAAAACCCTATACCAATTTATTGAAAAATATCATTTTTTTAAATTGTAAAAAGGCTTGTCCACTGAGTTCACAGAAGCTATTTAACCTTTACATTAAGTGATCTAATTAAGGAAGAGTTCTACTGGTGATATTTTTTTTCCCTTCTTTAAAATTGTTTTTAAAGATGAGTTGGCAAAGCAAATAAACTATCCAGGAAACTATCCATAGCTTTTCTCTTAAACACTGAAATTATATATGGAAGTGATGGCTAAGTTTATATAAATTACCTTTTCTTTGGTTTGGTTACACACTATTCAATCTTTACTAGGGATGAATATCCCCAATACAAATTAAAATTATGCAAAACTATCTTAGCTGTGCAAATAGCAAATAATGCCTTATTCTTTTCCTGGTAAATTCAGCTCAAAGTTTCATGAAGGAGGCATCCAGTGTAAGTGGCATCTGTAATAAATTTGAATTTTCTGCTTTTAAAAATCTAAAATGTAGGTCCTTTCATGGACTACTGATTACTAAACTTACAGTGGGTCTCATAGGAATATAAAACATATCCTAAAATAGAAAAAAAATCAAAGCAGAGATAAACTAATTCATCTCATGCTATATACTAAAAGCTAGATGGCATATAATAATTTGTGGCCCAGGAAGAATGTTTTCAAATAGAAAAGTTAAGATAGTTGGTACGTCTGTTGCATGGTGATGGTTGCAGTGAACCCTGTAAAATGTGAAATATTTACAGAAATGTTTGGAAGCATATGTTCCAAGAAGACGTGGGGCTACCACATCAAATACACTATCAGTTGCACATCTCTTCATGAGAATTTAAAAGAGATAGATAATTAATTCCACATTCTCTTGTCTTAACCAGCTACATTAAAAAATCTGTTCATATTTTCGCACAACCCACAAGTCTGTGTCATTATATTTACGTAGTAATCCCTAAATTTTTATTTTTAATTAGCACAAAAATAAATGTACATTTCATTCCTTGTATATTTTGAAAGAGAATAAGTTTAAAGTAGGTATCCCTAAACTTGATTTCTCTCGGAATGTTTACCCAGTTTTGCAATTTGAGCTGACAGCTATAGTAGAATTTCTAGGAAGTGCAAGTGGCTGATTTTTAAAAATAAATCTTTCTTCTGATCCACACGTTACCCAATTCATATGGAAATTAATTAAGAACAAACCCATTACCAACTAACAGCAAATATGTGCAGTAACATCTAGATCATCCCTTGATCGCAAAATCAGTTTGTATTTTTGTCAACCAGAATTTTCTTAACCAAGTTTTAGTTCACATGGTCATCTGTTCTTCACAAATACAGACTTCAGTTTTGAATGCAACTGGAAATCACAGCAATGTAAGTGTGCAAAGCTGCAGTTTATATTTGTGATAATATACCCATCATATTGAGAAATATAGTTTATCTATAGCCAGCATCTGTTTGAAGCAAAATACAACCTACCATCTCTTGAGGAACAGTAATTAATTCCACTACCAAACTACTGTTAGGAAGTTTTTCATTTCTTAACATTCAGCCAGAATCTGCCTTCCTCTTACATAGGGTGTTTGTTCTGTATCTTTCTGTATGAAAATCTCCAGGTATTTGCAGTTAGGTAATGCATTTCCCTCTGGGTTTTTTTTTTGAAATAGATCCCATTTTTTTCTGTTTCCTTTTAGGACTTCATTTTCAGGCCTTTGATCACCCTAGTTGCCCTTCTTGGAATCTGTTTCTATTTGTCTGAATCCATTTTTAGTGATGGTGCCCAGTGTTGAATCCAGGACTCAAAGTGGCTTCTGATTAATAGATTGTCCAACTTTAGTAGGAATGCATATATAGACAATACAAATGCAACTGAATTGATACAGAATCAAATTACAAATTACAGTATAACAGCATGTAGCCTTCAGGGAAATCAGTTTATAGAGAAGCTTCCGGATTTCTTTCAATTAATAAAAGCATTCTGGGAAGAAATGAAAAGTACTGGTATTCTATTGACAACATTAGTATATATATATATATACAATTATAGCCCAACAAAAAAATTAAGCCACAAACAAAATACTTTGTTGTCTTTGGTATATTAACCAAGATCTATCTATCAAGAAATCTCTGCATTTGTTGCATTACCAATTAATTTTTTTATCTTTTAACATTCTGGCTTGATTAATTGCACTCTAGTGTTTATTTTAACTATTGCTTAATTGATTTTTCATTGTTTTAATGATTGTTAGAGTCTTTGAAGTCTTAGCTTCATAAAATATAAAAATAATAATTTTAAAGTTATCGCATCAAGCCTAAAAGATTTAAGTGCCCAGATTTAGCAAAAATGATAACCACTTGTCAGTGCATAGGATAATAATAACAGTAATATTCTAAGCAAGAAATGGTGCTGTAGTGTTTTGTGTTTTAATTCTTTGTAAGAATAGATAGCCATGGTACATTTTTAATGGCTTTATCCTTGTCTGCTATTGCAATATAATAGTTATACTTACTTTGAAAGTTAAATATGGTTTAGACATCAGCCAAAATCTTGATTAATTGCTTAAGGATTTTTTTGATTCTGAAAAAAAATTATATCAACTTATATTTGCAAGGAGAGTATTCCCACAGTTACAGTAGAATACTGGTATCAATAATGTTCTCTCTGATAACGGTATTATCATCAATATGTTTTATTCTTAATCATCAATGCTGGTCTAAGTATATAGGGAAGAAAACAGGCCATCAATAATAGTACCACTCTAATTAAACTTTTTCAGATGAAATCATTTTTTCCCACTGTACTTATGCTTCCTTCCCCAGCATGTCAGTTGCATTTATGCCTTTAAGAAAAACTGAATTTTCTGAGAAACCAAATACAAATGGCAATTGCCTTTCTCAAGAATGCAGATGTCTTTCCCAGCACAAGAAAGCTTCTTCTCTCTCTTTGCAGACCCTGCTAAGGGGGGAGGCTTACCACAGAAGTCAAATGCCCCGTGTCTGTTATTTGAATGGTGTGGTTAGCATGAAATGCATTTTTGATTGACTGTGGCAGTACCTGCTTATCTCTTTAAAATGTGTGCCTGGTAAATAACAGAAATGAGATTGCAGGTGTGCGTCCACAAGAAGTTTGGGAACGAGCCAAACAGTTAAGCTAGCTGCTCATCTTCTATAAGCTATTTGAAAGCATTTAGTGCCACCTCTAAATCTCAGAGAAACCCATAGGAAAACTGTCCTTGGATCAGAATCCTTGTAATTTGAGGAGCAGCTTTGAAGCAATGATGGTAAGAAGAAAGAATGTGGATTTTTAAAATTATTTTTGTGCCTACCTCTTAATTTAAAAACAAACAAACATGTTTGTATCAACTGAATATACACAGGCTTTCAAACCTGTGGGGTAATTTTCAATAGCCTGACTTTACAATAAAATGACTTAAAATAGTTTCTCAAAACTTATATAGCTGTTGATTTCTTTCCAAATAAATCTTGTTTTTTATGAAACTTGGATACGTAGCTGAGATTAGTTTCAAAATTGAAAATTATTCCAGTGTGATTTTCTTTTTTATAAAAAAAAAAAAAAAGCCCTGAGATTGGTCAAGCAGCAACTACCTGCTAACTGGTGAAGATTCACTGTGAATTCCATGATGTACAGCAGTGTAAATCCATGACTTTACTTTAAAAAAAAAACATTGAACATACATGGAATTGAAGGCAACAAATCTCCCTTTAATTTTTTACGCTATTTGGTATTCATCATTCTGAGCCCACCCCAGAAATGAACTTATTTCAAGACATATTTTATTTGTAACTTAGATGATATAAATAGTATAGGCACAAACATTTTGTAAAAGATCAATTTAGCAAAACTACATATGAACTAGTTTCATGCTTCTCTGTTAAATTGCCTTCTATTGTTCTCAAATATTAAAACTGAAATGTTTCCTCTCATATGTTCTTAAATACTGTCTTCAATGTTTAGAATATATGATAATAATTTTTATCACTAATCATTCAAATTTTGTGAATTATCTAAATTACTGTTTCTCAAACTTGGCAACTTTAAAATGTGCGGGTTTCACAGCTGGGGGATTCTGGGAGCTGAAGTCCACACATCTTAAAGTTGCCAAGTTTGAGAAACAGTGATTTAGATAAATAGGAATGTTAGACTGCTGAGACCTTCTCTAATATGTATAAATTAAGAAATAGAAACTGCATATCTTGATGTATTATATTTAAATAAATGCACATATTGGAAACGAACGTTCACAGAGTCTCAATAGAGAAATCTGTATAAGTAATAAAATAATAGATTTGTACCCAGATTAGTTCAGCAGAATATATTGCAAAAATTCTAGAATAGAATTTCCAGAAGTAAGTGTTATGACAGAGCCTTCTAGCTCCTTCATCATAATAACTGTGCTAGTCTTTAAGATGCCAAGTGTTCTTTGGCACATACTACACTTCACAGGGCCTTGTTGAATGAGAAGGAGTCCATTATATCTGGAAGGATCAAGGTTTGGAAACAATAAAGTAATATTTGATTTATACTTTTTTGGTGAGTACACACTTTTCCATATTCAGGAAAGGTATCTCAAAACATCTGATACAACTATTGCCAGTAAGGAGGAGTAGCAGTGAATTCTTCATTTATCAGATGCAAAAATAATCAAATAAAACCTCTTTAGCTACTCCAAATTTGTATATTAATTTATAGGAATTTAAATCATAATTACATTTCATAACACAGTTCTGACCAAGGGTATTTTATGATAGAAGCAGATTTAAAATGATGTAGGAAATCTCTTGTCTTAATAAAGTTATGCCTGACTTTCTCTGCTTCACAATTTATTCTCCAGGCTGCAGCACTAAATATTTCACTATTTAAATTTCATTGAATTTAGTTGGCCTACCCATCTCTGCTTTGCTTCTTGCCTCTGGATGAAACATAAGACTTACCTTCCATTGTTAATTTGATGGAAGGTAAGACCTCACACCTCTAGGCATTGTAAAGCTGGCAGCAGCAGAGTTTTCCACAATGCTATTTTAGGGCAACAGTCAGTAATTTTGTAGACTTAATATGGGAATTTAATTAGTTTAAAAAAAAAAAACCAAAGACAGGAGCCTAGTTGTCATATTAAATTTTAAAAAACCTGTAAAGTCTTGTGGTTTGAGGCTGAAACTGAGCCTTACAGCTCCTTGTATCTACAAAAACATTAATCATTTTTCTTACACGGGTGGGTCTCAGTAGAGATCTTTGGGCCTTCGTGAGATTTTTGCAGGGAGAAAACCTTACAATCAATATCTAGGATCAAAATGTTTATATGCCTATGTTAATATGAGAGGAGATAATTGCAGCAAAGATCATTAAATTCAACTGCAAACAGGATAAACTAAAACAAGTTCTGGTTTTTAAATATCTTAGCTTTGTTTTCTTTTCAAAACTTTGTAATTGAGGAGAAATAAATTAAAGCCAGTTGTGCCAAAGCTAACATTAACATTAAGGCAATCCTAGGACTGTTGCTTTTTTGTTTGATTTTTTTTCTAAAGGACAGTTACCTGTTCCCATCAAGCTTTTAAAACTAAACCTACATCTGAAATTTGTGTGGTGCACAGATATGTGCCTACAATAATTCCAAGTCCTTAGACATTGCCCAATCTAAGTCTCTGCAAGGTTTTTTTTTGCTTATCATACTACATTTAAAATGCTTTATTTAATCTGCATAGAAACCGGTGTGATTCCACTGGCATCAGAAAGAGTTCTCCCTGACCATTTACTTATTGGTTTCAGCTTCTGTGTTCCTATGGCTCACTGGTGCTCATGATGAACTTTCAACAAGGTGGAAAATTAAAGTCTCATCTGAGCTGTGTCAGTGTGGCTTACTATTGTGCTGCACCTTGGAATAGAGAGAGCTAAACCCAGAATGTATCAGAGTCTTTGATATTGCATGGGTGCTATAAGCTAACTTTCAGTGGCAGGTTTCAGTACGCAACTACTTACTCAATCTTGCTTGCTCAGCACACTGTAGAGCCTTTATTTTAGCTCATTTTAACACCTTACCTTCTGCAGTACTGGGTGGAAAGCACAGTGCCCCCACATTCTCTGAGTGTCAAACCCAGTCTCCTGGTTGCAACTCAGTGCCTTTAACCACTGCACCTAACTACCTTAGATCTCAGAGTATGGTATTGGGAAGGATTTATTTTCTTTATTCTGTTTCAATTTTATCTTGTTTTTTATCTTGTTTATCTTTGTATTTTATTCTTTTTTTTCCTATGAAAATCTCATGAAAATATAATGTCCAATGAAAATATGAAGGATGCTGTGTAATTTTTCAGATCATCCTTCCACAGGATTTATGGCAATTGAATTTACCGTAACACATTGTACTATTACAACACATATAATGAATGTACAATAGTATTATTGACATCATACTCATCAACAAAATAGTAATAGTGTTGACACCAAGATGACAAGAAATTGATAATAGACTATCCCAGGGGTGGGCAATTATGGCTCCTTCATGACTCGTGGACTTCAACTCCCAGAATTGGAGCATGGCTCAAGAATTCTGGGAGTTGAAGTCCATGAGTCATGAAGGAGCCATAATTGCCCACCCCTGGACTATCCTCACTTGCAATGGGATGAGTTCTTGACCTTCCCTGCTGTGCAAGTGTGTAAGTCTGTTCCACACCCTTTTCTAGGTAGGTAAATGACAACTTGCCACAGCCAACTTGTTGCAGCCAATATGCCATGGCCAAGTTGCCACAGGTCAACTCACCACAGGACTTGAGTTACACTAATTAGAAGAAATAGTGGAATGGAATCATTAAAGAAAGAGGGGGACAAACATTAAAATTATTTTTAATTATTTAAAATAATTCAGTTGAATTGTACCCCAGTGAGTTATCCCTTGGCAAGTTGATCATGTCGAGTTAGCCATGATAAGCTGGCCATGGTGAATTAGCCTTGGTGAATTGAGCATGGCAAGTTGTCCGTAGCGAGTTGGCTGCGGAGAATTGTCCCATACCGTTTCTTAGTTATGTGCAGAGCTGTGCATATCCTTTTTAATTTACTTTGACAAATAAATTTTCTGCTATGGTTTTCATATATTTTCATATTTATTTTATTTATTTATTTAATTCAATTTATATATATTATGGACATCATGGATAATTCAATAATGAGTTAATAATTGGACAAATTATCTTTCAGTATTCTCCATTTGGGAAAGAGCTTTATGTTTTCTATATATATAGTGCTTTATTTTTTTAAACCTAATAGTATGTGGCTTGGTTGACTTGTGTTAATTATCTGCTTTGCACATATAAATCTGTAAATCATTTAGTTCATGTGTATATGGAACTAACTAATAGCTATATATATTTAGTGTGGGTCATTTGCTTCATGTTTTGATTTGTGAATCATTGTACAAATGGTGTTACTTTTTGATTATACAACAGTGATTTACCTTGAGTGATCAAAACATATTCTTGTCCTCTGGGCTCCACCCAACTTAATTTGAGAATTGAAACTTTATCGTCATGCCAATTCCCCCCTTCCCCCCCCCTTTATACAAGCTGAGTTCATTATATTCAGCATTTCTCCACCCCCTCTCTAGTATATTAATTGCCTTGAATGTATTTGGTGTATATGTATAAAGTGCTAGATGTGACAGTACCAAACATAGATGTGATGGTTTGCTTGTTTACTCTTGTTTGGTAGTACTTTTCTCTGTTGGACTTGTATGAGGAATGTGGCAATTTACAAGACTCCGTTTTCGATAATCAGTGAATATCCTGTGTTTGATAGTCCTATTGTTCCCTACCACGTACTTTTCTGAGGGCTGTTCAGAATGACAAACCTCAATTTTTACAGTGTTGGTACTGTCAGTGTCGTTATAAAGGCAACCATGGGCGAAACTGGGCAAGTATGAAATGGTAAGAATGCTTGAGGCAGGCAGGAAGATTCTCTAATAGCATGACTACTATTTTTCATTTGAAAACAAGTTCCTCTGAATTTGCTGCAGCTGGAAATTGTTGATAGTTTTCAACCTAATCTTTTCACCTTATTCTTTCTTTTCAACTGAAAAATGCAATATAATAAGTCTGGTAAATGTGGGCATATATTTCCTTGTCCTCCTTTAACACGATAAGGCAGAACTGAATGTGTTTGGGGCATTTTCTTCAAGCCTGAATAATCTGCATATTCTATGCAGTACAAAAGATCACTGTGTTGCATTATCAGTCCTTTAAAAGATAGTTCACTGTTATAGTGTAACTTGACATGATCTTACTCCTATTCCACAGTTGAAAAATCTCTGCAGAACTCAATGCATCAAGCTCAGATGCTTTGTGCTGTTCCACACACAAAAATTTGGACTTGCAAAACATTGTGGTATAACACATGTGACCCACAAAGAATGTGTTTGTGCAAGCATGCAGAGTCACACTTGTTCATGGGACTGTTCAGCAGTACTCTGATTTTTTTCCAGGCCTGCCCTGATCTACTTCAGGGTTTAGAAATTTTGTGAGGACATATATGTGGCCAGTTTTTTAGATATACTCTTGGCATCATTAAAGTACACTGTAGAGGAACACCAGTTCCAGATAATGGTTTTATTCCCATAGTCACAATCTTTTAAAGCATAGTCCTACAGACATTGCTGAATTATCACTGCCGAACAATAATTCCAGAATGGTAATGTTGAGAGATGCTGAAGATTATAATTCAGCCACATGTAGAGGAACACCATTATCCAACTCCAAAAGGTATTGGTTTGAAAAGTTCCTTTAAAGCTATCCTAACATGTCAAAGCTTCTAAATGTTCCAAGATGTGATGAAGTGCTTCGTATCCAATAAAGCAGAAATGCTTCTTTATTTCCGTTGGTATAAATAAATGTCTAGCAAATAAATTGATGAACAAATGTACACAAAATAAATTGACTTGCAAATTTGGGCAGGATGATGGAGGTAAGCACTTTACATGTGAAAACCATGTGACCCCCCCCCCCCCCAAAAAAAATCATCTGGAGGGATGCCGGCAAGCAATTCACACAACAAGAGCTTTATTCAGCCAGTTAATTACTAAGCATGGCAATTACTAAAGTAAATCTTACATTTGGGAAACCTGTTATTCATTTTCATTTCAACTATCTCACTAATAAAGACATAGTCAGGTTGGAATAATTGTTCCCTGCCATACCTCTGTTGAAGTGTTAGTGTTTGCATATTCATCTCCAAAGCTTCTTGTTATCTTTTAAGCAAGTTGTTGTATTGTCACTGATGATGAGTAATTTAGGGGTGAAGAGAAGAATTTTAGGGTGCTTCTGACTTGCGTTCTTCTCCCCCACACCCCTAATTTGTAGAGCTCAACGTCTAGCGTTTCTAAATCCTCTCTCTTCTGACTTCTGTTTTTCAGTCTAACAAGGTTCCCGTAGTACAGCCATCTCATGGGGTCCATCCACTCACCCCACTCATCCCATATAGCAATGAACATTTCAGCCATGGCTCCCATTCACCACACCTGCCAGCCGACATCAACCAGAAACAAGGTAACTAATTCTTCACCTCTCCTGTGATGCTACACTTGGGGGAGGGGGGACATACACTTTAAAAAAGTATGTGCTGTGAGGCATTTAGCTATAGTCATGAAGTTTGGAATGTGTGCCAGAGATGTTCAATTTCCAACGCTGTGCTTCATACTGGTCTCTGCCTATTTTTACATACCACCTTCATGTGTCTTGGAAGTCAAATTGCATGCTCTGCACCAACACTCTGGGCAGAGAAATGGAATAAGTAAGTAATCGTGGGTGTTTTTTGGAGGCCAATTTTTCCCTTTCAGAGTTCCTTGGATTAGGTACTAAACCCCTGAAGTATTGCAACCAAACAAGCATTGTGTTTTAATATTTAAGAATGGAGAAGTAGATTGCAGATCACCGGGAGTATCTATGACACTGCAGTTTAGGCAATTAAATACGTTATTGCTTCAGATCCCATTCTGAATAAAAAAAATGTTATGTTCTAGTTTAAGTCCTCTATTATAACAGCCAGTTAATAGAAGTTCATATCTTCAGCTAACGTATCTTGGCTAATTGTGAGTCATTCTCAAGAGTTTATCTAGCTGCATTTGGTTCCCTCTGCCTCTAGAACTAGCTCAAACCACATTTATTGCATTGTCACAAACCCTAAAGGTGTACAGAACACTTGTTGTTGGAACCTTTCTAACATGCAGGTAGTCCTTGACTTACAACCACAAATGAGCCCAACAGTTCTGTTGCTAAACAAGTTAAGTGAGCTTTGCCCCATTTGACAACCTTTCTGGCAACAGTTGTTAAGTGAATTGCTGCAGTTGTTAAGTTAGTAAGACAAGTTGTTAAATGAATCTGGCTTCCCCATTGACGTTGCTCCTCCAAGGGTCACAAAAGGTGATCACATGACCCCAGTACACTGCAACCATCCTAAGTATGGGTCAGTTGCCAAGTGTCTGAAATTTGGTCATGTACTCATGGAGATGCTACAGTGGTCATAAGTGTGAAAAATGGTCCTAAGTCATTTTTTTTTCAGTACCGTTGTAATTTTAAACGGTCACTAAGCAGATTGTTGTAACTACCTGTACTTCTATTGATTGGAAACCTAGTTTCTAGATCAAGAAAGAGTGAAGGTTTTGTAAAAAATATTTTAACTTTTTACTACTTTCTATTTCCTGACTGAACTCTAAGCATATCTTAACACTAGCTTGTATAGGGTATATTGGAAAAAGAAACCTGGTACATTTTAGATGAACTGTTTAGATCTGAAAATGATCTAATGATCTTCAGCAGTATCATAATCATTATCATCAAACTAATGAAAACATTCAAGATCTCAGTCACGAGTCTCTTGCTTCTCATTTAGAGAATGAGAATTGCTTCTCTGGATGACTAGATTTAAGCTGCAATTTGTACATTTAATGGCACCATAGATTTATCTGTTTGGGATTTAATTTTTATGAACTATCCCACAGCATTTCAGTATGATTGGGTGAATTATTCAAATGTAGTGAAGACTAAAAGCAACTTAATTTGGTAGTTCTGTGGAACTTCTTCAAATTTGTTGTAATATATGAGAACTACTAGGCCACAACTCTGTTCTTTGGGTTGTGACATCTTCCTCTGGTGGACTAATTACTATTAAGAATTACTATTCTATTACTAGAATATGAATGGAAATCATTTTTCATTTATAATTCATAATTTATCCAAAACTCAGATTCACAGGCCAAGGCAGGTTCACTTGCAGTTTAGTTTCATCACCTATTTACCTATCAGTCTTAACACTGAATTACTTCCATACAGTATCTACTCACAGAACTAACTCAAAGACAGAGATACCTGGCACAGATTTGTTCTAACTTGGCGTGCTCACAAAGGATTATAGAGTAAATGCCTCTTCCTGTTAAGATTATCTTTTCATATAGAAGGAAACAATAACTCCGGTCCTGTCAGAGAAGGTATTTTCCAGAAGAAAAGCATATGAGAGAAGTTTTTCTTTCTTTCTTT
>JAEANM010004572.1:0-20622 GCA_017656035.1 Myanophis thanlyinensis
ATAAATATATATATATATATATATATATCTTCTTCTTTCTAGTTCTAGCTACAATCAGGCGCCTGGATCCCAGGAATAACACTTATGCTGCCACCCCTTCCGACTCAAGTGACCACCAGCCGCCGATCCACAGCTCAAAAGACTGCGCGCTCGCCCGCTGAGGGCGACCAAGAGAGTGAACCTGAGGGAGGCGGAAGCCGCGTTCGTCAGTACCGCGCACGCGCTCTTTTCCCCCACCAAGAGGGAAAACTGGGCGGGGAGAATGCCGATTCGAAAGCACGTTGTTTAGCCCCTCCCCTTCTCCCGTCTCTAGCAAGAAAAGACTACGTGTTCAGTACGTAAAAAAACAACAACCGGAGAGTGCCTGTCTCTTTTGCTGCTCTCTTTTTTAGTTCCGGGATGAGGGTTTTACAGCGTGGAACTCAGTACAGGGTGGCTGGCAGCTATCCGTAGAAATGAATGGAAAGATGTAAGGCTTTGATTGCTTTAAAGCAGGGATGGGCGATTATGGCTCCTTTATGAGTCGTGGACTTCAACTCCCAGAATTCCTGAGCCAGCCATGCTGGCTCAGGAATTCTGGGAGTTGAAGTCCACGAGTCATAAACGAGCCATAATTGCCCACCCCTGCTTTAAAGAAACGGTGTTAAATGAGACACAGACAAGCTCGACGATTCCGCAGACGTATTTATTTACTTTTCTAGGCAGTAGTTCCGAAGGACGTGGCTGGTTGATGTTTTTTCTGGGGAGATTTTTTTTTTCAACTTCCCATTTTAATCATCAATCCTGGTGGCCTCCTATCCAACGTGTTAATCAGGACGGATCCTGCTTAATTGTTCGACGACACGGAGAAAGTTAGCCACCTACCCAGCTCCTAGAAGAATGAAATATTCTAAAGCAGCCTCCAGGTTTCCGGTGTCTTTTTCCCCCACTTGGAACTGAACCCAGATGGATATTTCTTCCAACAGATAATTAATAGGTGGTTCATATCGGCAAATAAAACTCTCTTGTGCACCTTCGCCTTGTATTACCAAACTACTGAAAGCTCCAAGCGTCGAAATGGCCGTAGGAAATCAGAACTCAAAGAGGAGCACCTCCTGAACGTGGGAATGAATAGGTGTGGGAGAGGACCAGAAAGCGACGTGTCTAAGGCAAAAGTAAATACGGGCTTTCTTTATTGGTTTTCACAAGCGTCCCCAAATTACCCGGAAGAGAAGGGGGGGGGAAGTAGCAACCTGACGTACATAATTGAGCGTGCACCAGTGAGTGTGCAAATCTAACTCGCACGAACCGCGGAAGACGCCACGGAGGTCCGGTTGGACTCGGATGTCGCTCTCTCGTCTGCACCAACCAAGCGGGCAAATGAGCCAATCAGCCTCGGAGCTTACAGATCGGGATCTGGCTGTCGCCGGGCAAAACCACCACCATGGGCTGCACGGGATCAAAGCCATTTTCTTTGACTTGGACAACACCTTGGTTGACACCGCCGCTGCAAGCAGGAGAGCCATTGCAGAGGTAGTTGCCATTCCCGCGACCTCCTTCCTCACTTAAACAAGGAAGGGAAGCACATAAATAGAGGTGGGAAGAGGCTGGTTAGCAGACGGGGCCATCCAGCGTTGATTTTAGCTCATCAAAGCCTTTTGAATTTAAATCGTGGCTCCTTGTTTCATTCTGGTGCATCAGCAGAAGGAAAGGGGGAATAGTAAGTATTGCAGGAAGTGTTCCACATGCTTTGCTATCTTTCAGAAAATGAACATGCTGTAGTTCAAGCTGCAGGTTGATCAGGGTCTTTTCATCCTCAGCTTAACTTCCCCATGCAGGGAAAATTGAGCATTTTCGATAGCACCAGCTAGAGAGTGTGAGCTTAGCCATTTTAAAAAAAATGTTCTGTGCTCAACAGAACTACAGAGGGATGGGACGCTCTTTACAATATATAACAGGCCTCCAAATTAATACTGTACCTGACTTGGAGACTTAGATTAACTTAAACCTGCTGCTGCTTCATGGAATTCACATACATACAGCTGGTAACATTTTTGAAACATATCTTCCACATTTCCACAATACGTGTGGGTTTTTTTTAACTTTAACTGTAACTTTAGCGCTGTCCTGGAGAAAGAACCTTAAAGCAGAGCTCACTCTCCCCTATGCTTATGTGAAAATTATGATCTATGGGAGAAATACAATTAGAATTCTAATTGTTTATTAGCTTTACTGACATTTTTCCAATCATGTTTCTACAAGTGTTCTGGATGGAAATATTGTATATTGTTTAAAATGTATTTTTATACATTCACACAAATATACAAACCACTATTTTCCTCTTATTTTTTCTGCAATTCATCGCTAAAAAATTAATTGCTAAACAATCTGTCAAAGAGAAAATGGTGAACTGACATTGGGCTTTGCAGCAGTGTCTCCTAACCTTAGCAACTTCTGAGAATTCTATACGCTTAACTCCACATGCGTAAGAAACAGCAAAGCCTTGGGAACACTGCTCTAACTTTATTAAATTACAGTTTCCAAACTTCCTAGCCAGTAAGCATGTATTTTGGCTAGGAATTCTGGAAGTTAGATTCCAGCACTTCCTGGAAGGCATCGAATTGGAGAAGTAAACTTCAGCCAATCTAACATTGTTCTGATTTCTCTGTTTTCATAGGTAATCAAAATTTTACAATATGAGTATCACTACACTGAAAGAGAAGCTGGCATGGTGGGTGATAAGTTCCAAGCCAAGCTATTCGAAGAGTGCTTTGATCCATCTAAAATATCTATTACTAATCTAAGGATCCAACATTGGGAAGGAGCTATACAAGACGTAAAGGGAGGAACAGCCAATCAGAAGCTAGCTAGAGAATGTTATTTTCTTTGGAAAACCACCCGCCTGCAGCACCTGATTTTGACAGAGGAAACATGCAAGATCCTTAGCGACCTCAAAAAAGTTGTCCCTTTGCTTCTGCTAACAAATGGAGACACTGAGACACAAAGAGAAAAGATTGAAGCTTGTGCCTGTCAGGAATTCTTTGATGCAATGGTTGTAGGAGGAGAGCAAAAAGAAGAGAAACCATCAGTATCCATTTTCCTTCACTGTTGTGAACTTCTAGGAGTCCAGCCTGAGGACTGTGTAATGATTGGAGACTCTTTAGATACAGACATCCAAGGAGGTTTGAATGCAGGTTTAAAGGCAACTATTTGGATAAATAAAACTGGAATAGTTCCCAAGGAAACATCTCCCCTTCCTCACTATACTATTTCTTCTCTTCTTGACCTCCCTGGACTTTTAGTGGAACAACATTTTGAAATGAATCAGATGGCAGATAATGTACGTGACAGTCTCACCAAGTAATTTAAGAGTTTAACCTCTCTGGTTTACAGTTAAAAGGCATTTCTACTTATAAAGTTTACATTGATTTACTTAAAGTACTCTGTTCTATCTTTTTAAAAAAATGTTTACATTCTGTGCCATGTTGAACATATTTGAGCCTGTTTGTGGTATGTCAAAGTGTGACTCTAAGACAGAGGACATGGCCATTTTATTGCTGCTCCAAACCAAAATCTTGCAAACTCACTAAATTCTCATAAGAATCCAGCAATATCGTTTTATTTGTTATGGGAGGGGATCAGGATATCTAAGATAAGAAATTAGCAACTGAAACTGAGCTGTAGTTTCTGTCTTAAAATAACACCCCCTCAACCAGCCTGTTTAATGATATCACAAATAAGTATATTTCTTGGTTACTGCTATTCAAAGAAAGCAAATGACCTGACAATTCATCATTGCATTTCCCCCCATAATGGTAAGCAATGCTAAAGCATAGTTAAGCTGTGAGTCTCAATACTGTTGAACAGTGTTTCTCAACTTCTGCACTTTTCATATGCATGGACTTCAACTCCCAGAATCCCTCAGCTAGCAACATGATCCAGGATAATATCTGAACAAGGTTGAGAATCCCTGTTATAGGATGAAACCAGTCATGTAGTGCCTCCTGGTGGTCAGTATAACATTAAATTGTGTTACAAATGTGACAAATATTTAAAAACTATATTATAAAGTATATTCAGTTCAAAAAAATCAGTGTAACTGGCTCAAAGTTCAGGCTGTACAACTTTTTTCTGAACGTATACAACATATTTACTGTCATTTTAGACATAGTTTTTAGTTTCTTTGGAATCAGCAGAATTAAACACTACCCTGCCAATGTGTCTTTTTCAGTTTTGTTCTTGCAATGTAATTCTATGGGTTAGTATTTGCAGAGGAGTATCAGTTGAGAGGATGGGAAAACACTTAAATCTCATTCTTAATCAATGTCTTCGCCCTTGTTAAAATCTTCCAGTTGTTTTATCTTAAACCTGACAAATACAGTTAAGATAATACACATACTCCCTTCAAAAGAGAAAAAAAATATCAATGCTGTTTAGATTGATAAACTTCAGTGAAGCCTATAAGTTATTAGTATCTTTTGAGGGGGATAAATTTAGATACAAAACAGAAGTATGGAATATGCTGTTGAAGAATCAAACTTATTGGTTTTTTTTTAAATCTGAACGTATAGAATTGATATCTTAGCATCCAAATTCTTATAATTCTAAAATCTTGGAAACATATCATTACTGATTTTAATGCTAGTATTTTACCACTGTATAGTATTGATATCTTTGTATATGATTTGCCATGTTTTTCTCAGGTGATTCCTGATGATTGTAATAGCTACTGTGGCTATTTTCACTTAAGACTTTACACACACATGACTATCTAGGTGGCACACCTGTATATCAGCCATATCCATCAACAAATACACAAATGACACATACAAATCTTTAAAACATAAAACATATTGGTTACAGATACTTACATGAAGAAACCTCTGCCCAACCTGTATGTTACTCACCCTACTGAAGAGTTAGGCAACAGGATTGGGTCCAGAAGGGCCAGCCACTCGCTGTTCTTCAGAGTCACTCTTTGTGGAATGGAACTGTATAGGCAACTTATGATTCCCTCAAGCAGGCAGAGATCCTCATCAGGAAAAAACTCAGGCTCAAAATCTAAAAGACACCCCAGAAAAATATTAGGAAAAAAAATACAGCAACCCAATGTGGCCATTGACTCAATTTACCCGACAAAACAGTGAAACTGGACCTGCCCCTTGTGCAGAAAACTCAGAAGAGCAGCAATAGGTAATAAAAGAATAGCTCTTTTATTACCTAGGCCCCATATTTCTGCCATAGGTGCTACTGGATCTATAGGTAGCAAGGAGATCAATCAATGAGCAGACTTGTGGAGAATGAGGCAGTTCTCCACTTCTGATGTTCTAATCCCACAGGCTAGAGGGTTTTATTTTTCTGTTATTTAAAAGAAAGTTTAATGCTATTTTCAAAACAAAAAACAAAGCAATTTACAATCAAGCAATTAGAAGCAATAAGAAAACTTCAGATTCTTCTGTTCCCAAAAAACCTTTGGTAGAGTTGTTGCACAGAAAAAGCCCAAGGAATCAGGCACAATACAACCACTCCACGCTTAGCAATTACCTTGTATGGTGACCATTCAGAAATACAATGATAAAAAAAAAAGTTTTTTCAGGCCAATGTGTGCATTTAGGACCAATTTTTCTGTGCCTGACTACAAAAGCCTACAGTATGAAACTGATTAAAGTCTGGTCAGTTTCAGACAGCAGCAGGAACCAGCCAGAGGTTCTAATTCAACTAATTCAGTTTGAGTAGATAAGCTTGTTAACTTGCACTTTTTAGGGACATTCTGTGTTGCTTAGAAAAACAGCTCAGGAAGACATTACTTGTATGAGCAAGCTCTCTGTCCTGTGGGGGTGGGGGTAGGGAGAAAAAAATGGGTCAGGCTCAGTATACTGTAGAACAGGGTGTCAAACAGGATTTCTTTGAGGGCCGATCAGAATTGTAATTCTCCATGGGCTGACTGGGGGGGTGAGGGGGAGACAGGATGGACACCTCCTGAAGCACTGGCAGCCAAAATGGGGCACAGGGCTGCATGCAAAGTGTTGTGGGACGCCATCCAGGCCAAAACCTGGCACTGTGAGGGCAGCGTGCCCCCCCCCATGTCCCTTTTTAGTAAAAAAAAAAAAAATGTTGCGGGAGGCCATCCAGGCCAAAAATGAGCTGTGCCCCCCATTCCCCCTTTTGGCTGCCAGAGGCACTGCGGGCCAGTCTTTGCTATTTCCAGGTCGGCACCACATGCCAGATTTAAGCACCCTGTGGGCCGGATTCAGCCCACAGGCCTTGAGTTTGACACCCCTGGTATAACCAGAGATGTTCACAGTGATTATTTTGCTGGATTATTTTGCTGTGATTAGTTGCAGTCACTAAACAAGGAGAGTCTTGAATTCTACACATCTCTTCCTGTGAGTAGGTGTAGGTTTTTTTCCTCAACCTGTTGCTCTTTCTCTGCCTGTGCCTACTTTTAGCAGTGGCATCAACTTTTCTGCTTAGTAAGAAATACACTTTCTTGAATCAGTATTGCTCCCAAGAAAGTATTAAGGCTGCAGTTCAGCATGCATTCTATTGACTTTTGCTGGCAACATAATATAATTCTGCCCAACTATTCTGCTAGATTTCCTCTTATAAAGCTGATGAAATGTGATTGCCTCTAACCTAAAAATTATTTAAGGATCTGTATGCATGGAAGGCTGTTATGTCTGTGCGTAGGTTGGCTTAACTTCAAAGTTATTAATCATCTAGCATGATATAGTAGATGGTAGATCCAAGGGGCCCCTAGGCAGTAATAGCTATGCTAATATTTAAAATACTAAATTTAAAACTATTTTTATAGCTGAGATCCTGATCTACTTGCCCATTTAACTATAGTTGCCTGCAGAAGGACTATGTGATGAAATATGCAGTCCCCATTGCGACATTAAATCTAGATCTTACTTATCTTTATGCAATGTCACAACCCAAATATGGTAGAATAGAACATATTTAGAAACAGATTCCTGAGAATCTAATCTATTGCCCTGGTATTCTCTGAGGGTCCCCATCCAAAATTAACAAGGCCCAATCCATTTAGCTTTCCAGTCAATACAATTTCAGTCAGGTGTTGCTACCTGCTGAAATTCATACCCTTTAACAGTGCTTAAAATATACTAAAAGGAATACTTCTATTTTTGTGTTCTTCATTGTTTTTGGTTAAGGAATTAAAACTAAATCTAAAAGCAACTTGACTAGTAAATTGGATCTCCTCAGAAAGTGTCCAACACATCTGTCCTTGCCCTCTAGACAGGAAACGCCTAATTGCAAAAACAAGAATCTTAAAGCTCTCCTTAAAAATATTTATCAGAAGGAAGGTTACAGTTAAAGCACAAGAATTCCATCTGATACTCTGCTTTTCAATGAGAATCCTATAGATATGGCGGCAAAATTGTCCATCTGGTAAGTACCGTATGCAGAGGTACCTGTTTTGTGATGGTGTAGCAGTCCTTGTCTGTTAATTGTTTTGATAAATTACTGGTTTTTTTATCCATATGAGAAATCAGACTAGGCAAGATATAAACTTCTTCAAGGGAAAAAAAGATGCAGAAAATGATTAACTAGGAGCTTGAAAATAAACATATCCAGTATTACTAATGCATAGACATTTTTGATCGATAATCAATATATGAATCCATGAAGCCTATTACGTATATTGCAATAGACATAATTTACAGCAGATGGCGTGGATACATTTCCCTATACAGTACTTCTTGCGCTTGATTCCAGTGGAAAGGGAATTGTTGGTTATGTATTCAGGAGTTGAAGTACGATTTTGAAAAAAATTACAAGGTGGATTTTGGCAGAACAACAACAACAAACTAATGGAAAAACGTTCATGACTCGCAGGCTGGGTGAATATCAAATAAAATATGTGGCTGGAAAAACCCCTTTGGGTGTGGTACTGTTGTGTTGTGTTTGGTTTTGTTGGCTTTTTATTTTATTGATTTCACAGGTTTTGAAATGAATGCAAATGCTAGCCAGAAACATCTGAAATTAGTCAAACACAGCACTTTCTCAAAAATAGTGCTGGAAAAGCACCTGATCAGTAGAAAGTATTTACTTGCTGTTGACAAATGTGTCCTGCTCGTGTTGGGGGCCCAACATTGCATTGCATGACATGACAACGTGACATTGCAAAAATGTCATAAAATGTCACAGGACCGAAGGACACTTCAAATGACCATAAATGCGGGCTGGTTGCCAAGTAGCTGACATGTGATCATGTGCCCCTTTGCTTATTTCTTTACTTTACTCTCTGAACCAGCTTTGGGTAAGGGAGACTTGGATCTTCCTTAGGCACAAAGCCAGGTGGGGGGTGGCTGATCTTGGGCCAGTCATATTCTATCAGCCCTGGAAAACAGGCAAGAACAAACCACTTTTGAAAACTCCTTGGCAAGAAGGTTTTATTGCTTTTATAATTATAAAATTACTATTATAATTATAAAATTATAATAACAGAAAATTGTAAGTCTGAATACACCAGGGAGGGACTTATCTAAGCTGTTTTCTCATGTTACAATATTGCTCCAAAGTCATTGGAGTGGGAGTAATCTTGGTAGCAGTTATTTCTTCTATCCCTCAAGGTCATTCCTTTTGCCTATTACAGGCACTGGGCAAACTTGGGTTTGGTGAGGGAAGCTCCAGTAAGGATTCAAACAATTCTGGTCTGCAAAAAAACCAGAAAAACTTTAGATAAAGATGCAAGTGGGGATGTGTTTGAATATTAGTAGCTCAGGTTGATAGTTGGGCTGTTGGTTTGAGCTCCGAGCTTGGCAGTTGGATTGCAAATGTTTTGTCCCCATTTGAGGAGAAATCCTCAGTGCATTTTGAATTGTGTTGTAAGTATCACATATCTCTTTGCTGCTACCTAGTGGTCATGCAGATTTTTGCTGTTCAGACCCAATAGCCTTTCATCCAAACCAAGCCCCGCCCCCCAGCTCCCATCTTGAAAAGAGATTGAGCTATCTTATCCAGAAGAATTGCTAACACAGCTGCAGAGAGGTGGAGGAATAGCAAACCGATAGAGTACCATGAGCATAGTAGAATACCAGAAAATAATGGTCTATAATGGGAGTAGGTTATTGCTTTCAGCAGCTAGTTGTGTTCAACATCAGCTGTATTGGGTGGTGGCCAAGAGCCTCCAATAATTCTGCTTGAAAGCACTCAAACACTGGGATAACTTTGATATCTGCCTATTAGTGTACCAACTGTGTCTTGCCTTCAAGCTCTGACTAAAACCCTGGGACAGCACCTTGCTGTTCTCTTCTCTGAAACTTGACTGCTAGTATAGAACAATACCAGAATGATATATACAGTCTGCCTTCCTCTGGGTTTTGCGGAAGAGAGATATATAGATATTACATTATGTCATGCCCCAATATATAATGTTTTCTGTCCCCTAATTCTTGGGGGGGTGTCTTTATTTTTTCATAATGTATATAGAAAGTCTAGCTGTGTACGTCTGATGAGTCTGTCTGTCTTGAACTTAGACCTGATGGTGACCATCAGTGGTGGGATGCAACTGGTTTAACTACCGGTTTGGTGCACTCATGCGCTGCCACACAGCTTCTAAACTACAAGTATTGGACTTACCAGATGCAGCCCGGGTGAGTAGGAAGACTGCAGAGGCACGGAAAACAGCTGCTCCACGTGATTCAGGTGAACTACAAAGAAAAAAAAGAAGGGGATATAGGAGAGAATAGGGAAGGGGCGGGTGGGCAGAGCCAAATGCTCATTGCCACTACCAGTTCACTAGAATCGGTGCTATGTCTTTGCATAACAATTCTACTGTAAATATCTTTTACAATATAGGTAGTCTTCAACTAATGACCAACATTTCCATTGCTAAGCAAGATAAGTAAGTTTAGCCCCATTTTATGAGCTTTCTTGCCATAGTTCATCATAAATGAATCATTGCAATTGTTAAGCAGATCATTTAATCATTAAGCAAATCTTGGCTTCCCTCATTGACTTTGCTTTGGGAAGGATTACTAATGGGGGTCACATGATCCTGATGACCATGGAGATGTTGCAATGGTTGCAAATGTAGACAAATGCTTATAAGTCACTTTTTGGTGCCATCGTAACTTTGAATGGTCAATAAATGTATGGTGTAAATTGAGGATTGCCTGTAGTGGCCCTGAATTGTTTTATTGTTCTGCAAAGTCTACAAGGAAAGATGGTCTCTTGTTGTACAAAAGTCCCTCTAATGCAGGGGTATCAAGCTTGATTTCATTGAGGATTGTGTTTGACCTTGGGTGTGTGTATGTGGCCATAATGGGTATGGCCAGTTCAACATCACTTCTGTTGGGGGCATCTGTGGTAGCCCGAGTGCTCTACCAGCGAAAACGAGCTCCCTAGCTCCATTTTCAACTGCCAAGGCCTCCTGCAACCCTCTGCTAGTTAAAATGGATCTCAGGAGGGCTGTGTGCCGGTCCTTCACTGTTTCCAGGTTGGCCCTGCAGGTCAGATTTAAGTACCCCACTCGGGCCTTGAGTTTGATAGCCCTGCTCCAATGTATGAAAGATAGCACAAAGGGAGTCCAAAACTAAGGAAAGAGTGTTAGCAAAAGAAGATGTGTTAGAACTTGTGGATCAATTTAAAGCAAATACATTATCAACTCCTTCATAGAATCAACTGGGACATCTCCAAAAAATACAGGTGCTAAATCCTTATTCTTGTAGCATATATTTAGAATGCATGGTTAAGATCAGCATCAGAGAACTTGAACTATGGAAGTCAATGTAACATGTTCCTAAAAAAATTAGGAAAATACAAACTTGGATCAATAACAGAATGGATAAATTTAATTAATTAATCAATTTGAAATATATCTTTCAGGTACAAAGCTATTCAGTAACACTTCATAGTGGTTTGAAAGCTTCAGCCAGCGTATGGCTAGAGTAGAATGCAATAAGCATTTTTTCCTGGACTTTCATGGCATTTTTAACCAAGTCCAATGGTTTCCAGGGAGGGAGGGGTAAGATAGCATGGAGCACAGATGGATGAAACACTTTTTTAAAATGTGCATCATGATGTTATACATATACAAGTAGTCCTCAACTTACGATCACAATTTAGCCCAAAATTTATGTTGTTAAGTGAGAAATTTGTTAAGTGAGTTTTGCCCCCTTTTACATCTTTTTGTGCCACATTTGTTAAGTAAATCTTTGAAGTTGTTAAATTAACAACACGGTTGTTAAGTGAATCTGTCTTCCCAATTGACTTTGCATGTCAGAAGGCTGCAAAAAGGTATCTTGACCCTGGGACACTGCTATTGTCAAGTACCCAAAGGTAAATCACGTGACCATGGTCTGCCATGGTCATAAGTGTGAAAAATGGTCATACCTCACTTTTTTCAGTGTCTTTGTAACTTCAAACGGTCACTAAAGGAACTGTTGTAAAGCAAGGACTACCTATATACAAAAGAGGCAAACCTTGCAGTATGGTGGCACAATGTTGATTCTGTGATTTTGTTGAATGCAGCAGGTTCCCTATGGCTACTGAGACATCCGTTAAGTGCTTCAGTGAAGGCCATTCCATCCAAGACAAGGGGCCTTCTGGTGGACTGATATCAGTGTTAACAGTGCTAGACCAGGAAGGCTCAATGATCTGAGCACAGAGAAACTTCTTACATTTCCCATATTTCTAGATCAGAAATCATTTCAGACTTCCCAGAAACTGACAGCATAATTAAAGCATGTTCAAAGCAAACAGTAATGACAGAGACATACTATTGCTGGAATTATTTGCCAATATCCCATGCATGCAAGATGATAATAATAGGTTTTTGATCTACCAGTCCACTGTGTTGACACAAGGGAACAAGGGAACAAAACCTACTTCCGCTCTGCCAAACCACAGACCTTGGCAGTCTACAGCCCCAGAGATAACAAAAGTATATTTAAAAAAAAAGTTGGCAGTTTTCCTGGCCTACTACACCTTCAGTTTATCAAATCAGTCATGCTATGTTGACTTTCTACTTAACATGGCATCATCTTTCAGAATATGGACTCTGCGTTTTGCCCTTTACATTGGAGTCTCTTAAAGTTGGTGATATGGAAACCACAGGATACATCCACAAATGGAAAAAGATCTTCTCGTCAATGCATATTTTGTAATATTCTGACAAGGTATATTAAACTTTCTGGATACTGTGTTGTTGTGCTTGGGATCTCAAGCACAGAAAAACATAGTCAAGTATCAATAACTTCCATTTCAGTTTTGTCCCTTGTACTCAATTTAAGTGTGATTCATGCCTAAATCTGTTCTAAAACTTCTAAACTATCTTTAGGATTTCAAATTATTCCATTTCAGGATTGTCATTGAGGTTTGTTTGTTTGTTTATTTGTTTATTTATCAAGTACCTGCCTTTGTTGGGATTTATTTAATTAATGTAGTTATCAAGCACCTGTCTTGAAATAGTAGATCCTCAGAAAGAGGTTCTAAATTGAAGTTACAAGAGGAATGGGACAGAGAGTACTTTAATATTAGGAGGTGGGACAAGAGGGAGTATAGCCATATCAAGAAGCACTGTGTTTCAAAGGCTGGGGGCGGAGTAGGGAGTTTCTCTTTCAGTGGTTTCAACTAACAGGAACTAAGCTGGCAAAAAATTGGCTGAACAATTGAATGCTTCTGATGTTGTAGGATCACCAAGGTTTGGAGCTTCAAACTGGCCCATATCCTCATTTACTGCTCCTTTCTTCCAAGATTCCAAGATGGAACATAATGGAATAAAAAAATATAGCATCCTTGCATCTTGATTAAAATCATCCAATCCAAGAGCTAAAACAAAGCAGATAACAAAACAAGCAGATATAATGTAGTCAGCATAATCCTCACAGGACTGTGCCTCAGGCAAATAGGACTTGGAATGTTTCATGTGAAGCTCCAAGAAAGGAAAACAGTTCTGGAAAGGCAAGAAACAACTGAGATCTAGGACAGTCTTTTTGAATTGTGAAACAGTTGTGCATTGTTGAGCCAAATTTGTCCACCGGTTTAGGAAGCTAAGCAAAGGGAGTTGGATCATTTAAAATGTAAACATAAGGACTGAAATCCTCTAAAGACTTTCTGTTTATTTGGTGTGCTGGGAAGGAGAAATGATAACATTCATAATACATAATACAGCGGTAGCAACTGCCAGCTGTCCCAAAGGATGCTTTTTCAGGAGGCAACGGGACATTTGAAGGCATTTCACTTCTCATCCAAGAAGCTTCTTCAGCTCTGAATGGATGATCCTTCCATTCCCCACCATCCACTCAGAGCTGAAGAAGCTTCTTGGATGAGAAGTGGGACCTCTTCAAAAGAAAAGAACAAGAAAGTCCAGCTAAATTCTGCCAGCTAAATTTGGCTTACCTTGAAAGCTAAGCATTAAGCACATGGGACCCGACTAATACTTGAAATAGTCTACCTGAATATTCCAAGTTGGCAGACTAACTGGGAAATTTCCCTTCTCCCAACACTAATCCAAGAATGTAGCATAAATTTCTTCTTTCCTTCTTCTGATGTAAAGCACACACCAACTATTTTATGTGGAACTGTCAAAACTCAGCTCAGCTATTCTGTAAAAGGAGCCCAATCTATACCTGAGGTTTCTTAGGCTAAGACTCAAGCGCAACTTTTTGGAGTGCAGCTGGCCAATATAGGTAATTTATTCCATTAGAAATTGTTCAACCCCAGTTACTGAGGCATATTTTCCAACTAGGCCACCAATAAAACATTGGCTTAGTCTATTTAAAACATAAGCGCTTTCCTGGTGCTATTTTTTCACTTATTAGCTCAAGCTGTGGTTCCCCCTCCCCCCCAGTTGACTGGTTCTGCTAAAACTGACTAATTTCTTGTTCTTATTTTGGGCTGGATGCTTCATAAGAAACTAAAATCTTCATGTTTCTCATTGGCTGCCATTCTGCCATGAAAATGAACATAGCACCCTCAAATGGCACATTTTGGATTTGGAGCTTTAGATGAATTGGTGACTCAAAACATTTTTCAGCAGTCTCTCTCCTTTCCAATCAGCATATCTCAACAAATACAACCAGGAGAGCTTTCTCTTTGGTTAGATTTCAGTCCCTCATATATAGTGATTTACTTCATCAACTTTAAATTGGATAATCTGGTCATTCTCTAAGACTCATGACTGTAGTCAAAGGTGGAATCCAACTGGTTTTGCTACCGGTTCTATGCATATGAACGCTGCTGGCAACTTCTAAACTACATACTTTTGCTTCCCAGAAGCAGCTGGAGGTGATTTTTGCTTACCGGAGGTGATTGGGAAGGCCGCAGAACAGCTTCAGATAAGTAAAAAAGAAAAAAAACTGAAGGTGATATAGGAGAAGAAAGAGCAGGGGTTGGTGGGAGGGCCCAACCGTCGTCAGGGAGGGGTGGGCGGGGCCAAACACGGTTGTTGCTACCAGATCGGCAGAACCGGTGCGACCAGGCTGCATTTCACCACTGACTCCAGTTTGAGAAGCAGGTGGCAGCCTTGGTCCCTTACATAATTACATCCTGTTCAAACATTGCATATTCCTAGCTTAGGAGGCATTATTCATGCAATTGGGTTACTGCAACATGCTTGTAAGGGGCTGCCCTCGAAGAACATTTTTAGTTGCTTCAGTTGGTTCAGAAAGCAGCAGCATTTGCAATATTGGGAGCACAATGTAATACTGCTTGAACTGTCTTGGCCTCAATAAGGTTTCTGAGTACAATTCAAGGTGCTGATTCACTTTTAAAGCTCTACGCGGCACAAACTAGGTTCCTTGCAGGACTGCCTATCCTCAGTCGTTTCTGGAAGAGTGGGCATCTTCTGAATCTCATTGGTAAAGCAGTATCACCTGGTGGCCTGCAAGGAGCATGTCTTCGCCAATACGATACATGTCTTATAGAACAGCCTCATTCTGAAAAAGCTGAGGAAACCTAACTCCCTCCTCAAGTATTGGGGCTGAGGGTTATGAATACTTATATTTAATAATTCTTAAGGGCCTTGACCCAGACTATATCACTCACCATGGTGGTCGGTAGTTTTCCAATTGTTAAGCATGTTATTGAAAATAGAGAGTGGACATCACTTCCCAGTAATACTAATCTGAATTTGAAAACAGATTGTTCTTTTTCAACTCTGGATAAAATTAACTGAAATGATACCTCTGCATTTAGGGAGCAATATAAACATAGAAAGTCCATCATCCATAGTTATTGAACTACATAGAACAGCATGAAAATGGCAAATTACATCTTCCAGTTAAATCAATCAAATGACTTAGCGCATTATATGAATATATTCTGATGCCACTAAAACCAATAGGACAAGGCTTATAAGTCCTGATGCTAGCTCAACTTCATGACAAAAACCTGTGCCAGAGAATAGTTCCAATGTTAAAATATGTTCAGCAGTAATGAAACGAGCTAATATTAAAATCCACTGTTTACAAAATGGCTTGCTGTTTGGCAGAAGGATGGAGCAAAAGAAATTTTGCTAAGTCAACAACAACCTAAAATAGCACATAACCATTAAAAGTTATGACCAATGTGTTTAGAACTGGAGTATAAACATACTGATCCATCTGGCAGCCTCAGAGATGGTTAAAAGAATAAGGTATAAACCTAAGATCAAGATAAAGTGTTAGCCACCTTATGTTACTATATGCGTGCACAAACCTCTGACTTTGACAGCACTTATTTGAACTAATAAGTTCTGGAATTTGAAATGTGATATTTCGTGGAAATGTTGCCTACTTTGCACTGTTTTATTTCTTATCTATTATATTTGAATGAGGATGTAGTCAGTACCAGAAATAGTTTTCGTGTACAATGCAATATTCCATGTACAATACAATACCTAATGCAAAACATTGTTTGGTTAATCCGATCTCCAAGCTATAATGATGGTGAAATATAAATTGATTTTTTTTACATCCTCTTTTACCTTAAGATAAGGGGAGGAGGAGAGGGACCACTTTCCTTAAAGTTTGCTCATATATTTATTCCTTTGTGCAATATTTATTTCCTTAGACTTCCTGTTAAAAGTAAATCTACCACTGTGAATTTGAGAACTGCCGATCTTCATTACCCGGAAAAAGACACAAAGACAGCTGAACAACGGAGCTCCTCAGCCTTGGATGTGGATGACTAGCCGAGAACGAAGAAAAGTCAAGCTCCAGTAATTTTTAATGACAGATCTTGTTAAGGTTAAAAAAACAGCACTGCCCTCATGCTGTGATTAAATACGAAGAAGAACTCATCATATCAAGCATTCCAGTTTCCAGCATTGTGAAAGGCCTTGTTTCTCTCTAAATTAATCATTCTGAGCTACTCAGCGACAGAGCTTGGGTACACAAAGCCACCAAAAACTTAAAACAAACTCAGTGCAGGCTGCCAAGCTGAAGCAGAAATGATTGAGACTTGGCCATTTTATTCTGCCTCCTGAATTCCGTCTGCTCTTTTTGTTCCAGAGAGCCAATCCAAATTGGGTCAAGCTAGGGAAGAATACCCATAAACTGGCAACAATACTGTAGGCTAAACCAAGTTCTCTCCCACACCAATTCAAATATTTAAAATGACTTGCTGTACACTAAGCTGGCATTCAGCCCAGGAGGCTACGCTCACAGCCAAGTTCACCCCAGAATTCACTAAACCACGGCATGGAAAGCACACTTTCCCTCACTCTCCAGCTTTAACACAGAAATAAGGATGGCCTCTTTTTTTTTTTTTTTTACAAGGAAGCTATTGTAAGTAAAAATGTGCTGGGGCATTTATGCACACAGAGGACCAATTCATCCTTTATCTCAGCAATATGTTAGCCATTGGAGAAGATCTGTTTGTGTGGCCCAGCATCCTATTTGCAAGAACTAAACATTTTTGTCTGATTGCACGACAGGGTCTGATTGAGATTCACTGCCATGGAGAACCCCCAGCCAGTCTGAGAGGGAAGCCAGACAGACAGCCCCACTGAAACAGCTCCCTTCAGTCTGTGACCCAACAGAAAAGCATGTTAACATAAACCGTGCTACAGTTTTAATGAGGAACTAGTTAAGGAAAGGGATTGGTGGATTTTCCTGGATTGTTTTCACTGTACATCAGATATCACCTAACAGTGGGAAAAACACCGATACTTGGTTTGAGATGAGGATGGGAATGGGGTGACAGAGGCAAGTATTGATCAAGGACTAGATTGACAGGTACAACCATCTGTCAAACCATAAACCTGGTTTTATTTGCCCCTTTTAAATTTTATATACTGTTTTTATGCTTTTAATATTTTATTGTCCAGAATCCCCTTGTGAAGGAGATGGCCGATTCTTAAATATGATAAATAAAGTAAAATTTAAGGATTTTGCTTTAGTGTATTGAAAAGGGAGCCCAGTTAATTTTATATCCCACAATCACATGAACCATACCTTATATTTACTATACTGATGGCAGTAAAGAGTTGGCCCCATCCTCTTTCTCAGCTCACAGAGCCAACTCATTATTTATGAGGGCTCCTCCCATGGATGCATGGGAGCACTATGTCCCAAAAATCATGATGGGAAGAACTTTGTTTTCTTTTCTTTCCCTTCATTTCCTATAGAATCTACCATGAAAAAGTAAAATACAAGTGTAACCCGGTCAATTTGATGCTGCAAGCCGTCTTCCTAAATTGGAGGGATTGCCATCAGATTTGTGATATAATTGATCAAAATATCTTAGCATTGGATATATTGAAGGATATTCTTGAAGAATGGACCCAGAAGTTAATTTTAAGAGTGTTTAGTTCTATAGATAGACTATGTTTAAAAGACTTAATAAAAGATTTGTGGCATAATTAGGAAGGGGAAGAACAATGGGGAGGGGAATACCCCATTTCGGGTATTTGGTGTCCCCATTTTAGAAAATCCTTCCCAACAAATATATGCATATTCCCTATTATATAAATATAAATGCATTTATATTAATATATTAATATAAGTATAAATGCATTTTAAAATCTAGTATTAATTGTCCGTATCTCTTCAGGGAGTAAAGTACCAAGTGACTTGAAGGGAAGGGGGGAGCCTACATCATCTTAATGAGCCAATAGAACCTCAGTAGATTTCAATCTCTGAATTTAGCAACATTGTCAATGAGGCATCAGAAGCAAGTAACATTTTTAAAAGAAGAGGGAAAACACTAACTGGAACAATTAAATCTTACTTTCCATGATGGGTTGAAAATGAGATGATGGCAACATCACATCTTTGTAAAAGGGTCTAATTTTTGGACTTCCAAGGAAGAAATGTCCAACTAAGAATGGCTCTGCTAAAAGACTACAGCAGAATGGCAAATAGACCAGTTCTTTATCATTTGTTTCCCGACAAGGGGAAAATCTGAGATCATCCACAAGTATCCCATGCAGTTGTTCCTTATGAGAAAACTACAAGACAATGAGCAATGGGAGATGAGGGGCAAAGCATATTTTTGCTCAGATGATGATTAGTGCCTTTCAAAATGATACTAGGTTTGCATACTTCCTTTTCTAATCAGTTTTGGAAATTGTTAATTACTTTTCAGCTATTAGGAACCTTTTACAGTTTTACTGAACCAGGTAAGTTTCTTTCAATCGTTAGCTTTAAAAAAAAGTTTAAATATCAACTTAGGGACTTTAAAATAATTATTATGGAATAAAGTGCAAAACAATGATTAAAATTTTGATTTTAGAAAGTTACAAATGTACTAAGAATCCAGATGAATTAGAAATAAGATTTTGGAATTAATTATAAAGAAACCTTCTGTGTCAAAATACTTTCATTTTGAAATTTTGTAAAAAAAAAAAACCACCATAAGATTTAAAAAATTGGACACTAGAGGGGACTAAAGATTGTATTTATATTTGCCTAACTCATACAGAATGGATAAAGGTATCTTAACTTTGAATATACTGAAGGATATTTTTTAAGAATGGACCCAGAAGATAATTTTAAGAGTGTTTACTTCTATCGATAGACTATGTTTATAAAAGATAATGAAAGAGAAACAAATGAAAAATAAGTTTTATTGTGTAAGACTGAGAGTGGTCTGAAAGTGGATTTAAAAATTATAGGCTGCAAAAATGGAAGGAAAAAAAATGCTGTACTCGATATGTAAATGAAACTAGCTAATATATTAATTAAGAGGGATATACCAATAACAAACTAAAATAGTGGCTAATTTTCCTATATTGGCTTTATGAAATCTTTGTTAAATCTTTGAAGAATTTTGTGAGAAGAGAAAAAAAAGAATTCTAGGACATTATTTGAAAGGATTAAAGGTAAAGATTAAAACTGTTAGCAGTAAAAGGAAGGAATATACACTTGGTTTATTTGATCAAAGTTAAAATAGAAATGTTGTTATCTCTGGTAGCTTTTAGTAGACTTTTATTGGTAGGACCGAGCAATGCCGTTTTAAGGATTTGCCTGTAGAGAAAAAGACCATTTCTTTTTAAAGAGAAGATGATAACTTATTAAAATTATTCACATTTGTGATGAAGGGAGAAATCATTCCTTTATATTTTTCTTCACTGTATTTTTATTTTTTCCTATTTATTTTTATTTTTAATTTTTTAGATTGTATTAGTTTCTAATTTTTTATTATAATAAAAGTACTATTAAAAAGAAAAAGGATCTAAATTGTATGCCAAAGTTACAGAAACATGAGGATAAGACCTAAAGTCCTACAAATTGTTTTTCTCTTACAAGCTTCAGAATAATTTTAATATAGAAAAGAACATAGATTTATTATACTTGAATTGTATTTTAATGAGTTATATCAAATCCCATCCCAGTGACTACCCTTTTGTTACTTATTGTTTTAATGGCTTAATTATTCCTTCATGGAAGCCATATATATAAAGTACTTGAGCTCCGGAGTTGGCTAGCTACCAGCGCACTGAAGCAGATAGTCACATAGGTAGCAGCTGTACACTCAGTTTTGATGAAGTAATCACAATTGAGTGCCTTGCTTGCACGATCACACAAACATATCTGCAAACACCCCCTCCCCTGGCTGAGTGTGTAGATTGTGGATTTATTGAGGTAGGCTGTGGCTAGGTTGAAAAATGTAGAGACACCTTCACGGACTGTTGCCTATGCCTCAGAACAGCTTTGTAACAGTCGGCTAGATAGAAAGGGAGCCTGATGCAGATACCTTAATAAGCATCCTATCTGGGAGGTCTCTGGGATATTTCAAAAAACATTCAGTTCTCATTAGTTTAGAAGTGCTCACAACTGGGTCCTTATCTTTTGTTAACTTGTGCAGCTCAGCTACATGGGAAAGTCTCTGAACTGGGTGACACTTCCACCCACAGGTCATTCTTCAATAATGAGGCTCCAATTGAAGGATCTTTTGCACATTTAGACTGTATAAATTTGTACTAATATTTCACATTCTTCTCTCTCTCTCTCTCTCTCTCTCTCTCCCATGTAAATCTCATTTTTTCTAATAGGCTGCAATTAGAATCTACAGGCTGCTAAATGTATGTAACCCTTAAACAGATGTCACTTTTTCGTTACAGAAGGAAACACATATTTCAGAAGGCACAATGATTTTAATCTCTTCAAAGCCTTTTTAAAAATACTTCCTTTAATTAAGCAATTTGTTTGGATTTTTTTTTCAACAATGTGGATCAGGTTGGATAGATAG
>JAEANM010004573.1:0-20621 GCA_017656035.1 Myanophis thanlyinensis
TTCTTCCTCTTTTTCTCATTTTTTTCCTTTCCCTTTTCTTTCTTTCCTTTCCAATGCGTGGTGTAAAGAAGCCGGCCACCCCTTCCAACTCCCAGCAAGTTTATCTGCTGCCACAGCTTCTCCGGAGACAGAGGCTTGTTTGCGATGACCTGGCCACCAAACCTTTCTAGGTTTGCTCTCATTGCAGGCGGCAGCAGCTTTGCAAAAGAGGTGGGGGGAATGGCGTCAGCAGGAGCACTCCTCTGCCACCCCCCTTGCCTCTTAGCACCCCCGCCGCCCCCCTGGGCCTCTTATTGCCCCCTGCCACCCCCATTGCCTCTTAGCGCACCCCCAAGTCATCCGCCCACCCCCAGGAGCGGTAACGCCCACTTTGGGAACTACTGGTTTATACTGTAGTTCATGGGTGTCAAACTCATGGCAAGACATTGCTGTCACATGACATTTTGCAATGTTTTTCCCATTCATGGAGCTGGGG
This sequence comes from Myanophis thanlyinensis, assembly GCA_017656035.1. Taxonomy (NCBI): domain Eukaryota; kingdom Metazoa; phylum Chordata; class Lepidosauria; order Squamata; family Homalopsidae; genus Myanophis; species Myanophis thanlyinensis. The sequence goes on from JAEANM010004573.1 coordinate 476, forward strand.
TGGGCATGGACTGTGCATGATGTATCCAGCCTGTGGGCCGCCAATTTGACATCCCTGCTGTATAATATGTGTTAAATTCTCGCTACTTCTCTAAATCAAACCACATCATAGTTATTACATATTTACAATGCATCAGATGATATCTCTTCAATTCCAATTACTTACGAGAATATGTAACACTGAAGAGATGTTGAAACTACTAAATGGCCAAAATTCAAAGACGCTTTAATGACTCTGTCACGAAATTCCAGCAAATCCACTGCATCATTAAGTACATTACGAACCTAATAATAAAAAAGCCCATAGTTAAATCAAACTTAAATATGTAAGTACTTTTTTGTACTGAAATATACTTTTGAAAATACTTTTCAAAAAAACCCTTTACAAATAATTGTTTAAAAATAAGACCACAAAGCATATTGAGAGAGAATGAACCAAGCCAAACCAGACTAAAAAGACCAAACCAATCCTTTTATGTAACACCTAGCTTAAAGATGGCCAGAACAGAGCTGGGCATATCCTTTCAGCAGTACAGGAGTGCTTGCAGAATATCGTATCACTGAGGCAATCCTATATTTTCTAAATCTGTGCAGCTACTTCAGAAGCTCTCCCAGTTGTTTCCACAGTTATACTTTTTGTTCTCTTCTTGTGCAATGGGTATATTGTGCATGTGAAGAGCCTCTGAAGTAGTCACTTAAGTTGGGACTGATTAAATTGGGAATTTAAAAATAGATGCTTTGTACACACTTACAAATTCTAAAGGATCGCTTACAAAAGGACTTGCAATCCTCCAATGTTAAAACCACCAGATTAGGTCCTGACAAAAATATTTTCTGTACATTTGAGAGGATATTTTTATTTTTATTTATCAAATTTAAGCACCACCTATCTCACTCTCTGATAAAAGTTTAAGTGGGCAAAGGATTGCATTTTAAGGAAGCTAACATGCAAATAAATGTCAGTAGAAGTAGCCTGTGGACTCTCAATCCTATTGAGGCATTTCATGACTTTTTTTAGTTCACCAAAAAAATGCACCACCTACTGGAAGTTTCTATGACACAGAAGCCTTGCTAAATCTAACCTAAAGCATCTCCTCCCTTCCTTGGCATTTTCCCAAATAATAATATATCCATTTTTTCCTTTGAAATTTGCAGTGTTCCTGTTCCTGTTATTATATTGAGACACTGCCACACTTCTTCAGCTCATGGAAATTATCAATTTTTTATGAGTGGGACTCCACATTATGCTCAAATAGACACTCTTCTTGTAATTCTTCCTGTATTTGCACCCAATGTTCATTTTTACAAAAAACAAAACCTCAGTGAGTTTTATCTATATATAATCAATGTTCTTCCTCTGCACAGCGATTTAAAATCTGGTTGATAGAACTGATAATGTTTTGGAATTCACAGAAACACCGTTTACAACTGAGCACCAAATTTGCTGCCACTTGAAACTCTCTGGTAATAATTAAGTCTGATAATAATTAAACCTCTTGGAAGAGCTTTGCATAGAGATATGCAATGAGATGCATTGACAACAAAGTATTGCTGATTTTTCCAGGACTTTCTGTTTATCCCCTTTAATGGATCTATCTGGATATTTTGGAAAGTTCATGGTATTTAGGATATTCTTTAATGCTTAATATATCCAGGTCATCACAAACCACTTTCTATTCAGTGTACTTTTAGAATAACACCCCAGAATACCTAGTTCAGAGCATTCTAGTAGAAAACAATGTAACATTCCACTGCTGGAGAGCTTCATTTTGTATGTTTCTGCCTGTAGAAATTTGTAATCAGTGTTTCCTTATCACCTCTCAGCACTTGGAAACATTTTTTCCCCTAAACAACCAGACTAACATTAATGCAAATTAACTTTTGTGCAGAAGAATGAAGGAATGTGTGTTATTTTATTTCACACCCACATACTCCCACACACACTGCATGGGATGAATGTTGGAGGTCGCTGAACTACTGGGTAGTTTAGACTGGCCCCAAATCACTCACTGAACTTCTATGGCTTAGAATGGACTTGAAGCTCAGTGTCCCTGGCCAAAGGCCATATTGTTAAGCACTACTACACACTGGGTCTCCAAAAAGATTCCAGTGCACATGACTATGCACAAAGCCCTTGGATCTGTCTAAAACAACTATTTGTTACAATACAGATTTTCAAAATGTTAAAAAAAAATCGCCAAATCATATTGTAAATAGTTGCTATATTTGCCTTTGTATGCTGGCATTAGGGATTTAATTAATACATCAGAAAAATCCTGGGAAATTCTTGAAAGAAAATCTGCTCATTTTTGCAGAAAGAATAGCTCATTATTATAAAGTTGCAAGGAATTCGCAGACAAGTGGAACTTGCAAACTGTCCTCCTTAAGTATTTACTGGGAAGTTCCACTATGTCATAATATCATAGCTGGAGGAGTTTAGCAGTTTTATAGTCCAACCTCCCAGACAAATGGCTGTCCAACCTTTGCTTGAAAACCTCCAATAAGCTCCCACGACTTTAGGAGGCTCCACTGCTTAATAGCCTTCAAGATCAGGAAATTCCTATTAACTTTTGAATCTCCCTCGGTAAAGCCTCAACCTGCTGGTTCTTGTTCTACCTTTGGGAACTATGGAGAATAAATTCACATCCTATTCTCTATGACAATCCTTTTAGTATTGGAAGACTGCTATCATGTCTCCCCTGGAACTTGGCTTCTTTAGGCTAAACATATCAATGTCCTTTATTTTTCAAAGTGATTAGCCTCCAAGCACCTCATCATCATTGTTGCTCTTCTCTGTACTCTTTCCAGTTCTCCAGGGTCCTGCTTAAATTATCATGAGAAGAACCAAATATGGAATTTCATGTGTGATCTGACCAGTGCAGCACAGAACTTCCTATGATCTCATTAGCAATTTTTGGCAGATGCAGCACATTGCTGGCTCATGCTTAATCTGTGGCCTACAAGGACACTTACATCTTTCTCACAATACTATTTACAAGCCAGATACCACCTATCTTGTACTGGTACATTTTATTTTTCCTACTTCTGTACAAAACCTTATATTCTTGTTGATGAATTACATGTTGTTGGCTGGAGCTCATTGTTCAAGCTTATTAAGATCCTTCTGAAGTGTTAACAATACTTCCCCTATTGATTTTGTGTTATCTGCCAACTGGATGAGCATCCTATTTATCCTCTCATCTACATCTTTATGAAAAAGAGAGCACTAGGCACAGGATAGAAATCTGAAATAACTACTAGATACTTCATTCCATTTGACTTGGAACTATTAAAGACCACATACTGAGTCCTGTTCTTAAACCAACTATGAAACTATGTAGTGGGATCATCCATCCCATATATTTCCATTTTCAAAGGATAGTCATCTGGATTTACTTCTGAGTAGACATTTATTAGAGGCTGGTGTATTTAAATGTTGTAAGCAGCCCAGGATCAATTGCCTTCAGGTGAGATGAGTGGCATTCTAATCTAATCTAAACAATTAATAAATAGCTTTAATAAAACCTTTACAGAAAATTTAACATTTGAAAAATAAAGATGGTCAGTATTCCTTAGAAAAAACAATGATAACAAATAAGAATAGGTGAAATATTGGTAAGTTATTTAATAAATAAAAAGTGAGACACTTTTTATTTAGTAATGGCATTCTGTTTACAGAGATAACGAAATTAATTATAAAATATAGAGAAATGCACTACTTGCCAACTACAAACTAAAGCAATCCAATACTGCATCCTGTATACCTAACATTCATATACAATATTAATAGTACACTTTAGTAATAAAGATTTCATTGTACAAGTTGCTCAGATAAGTAAAACAACTCTAAATACAGGGTTTATCACATTCATTCATTACAATTTTTGGCTGGAAGTGAGTATAAAATATGATTTTTACCTACAAATTTGTTTTCTGTATTTCCAGACAATGACTCATAACATTCCAGCCAGTGAGTATTCCTATTATATAACAAGCATAAAAAATGCCAAATGATTTTTAAGTGTTTAATTAGAGATTTGGACAGTCTAATGTTGGGAACCAAGACACGAAACTTGGTCTAAATTCCTATTCAAAATGTGAAATTCAGAAATTGTGTATTATCTTTCAGTCCTCTCATGTGATAATATAAATCATTAAATTTCCGGGGGAATATAGCCCATTTGTCAGATGAAAACTATTTTATACTTCTAGATCAATCTGGCTCAGTTTTTACTGTAGGACAATTCTGATAAAAAACAATTTCTAAGTAAAACTATGTATTTGGGACCTATAAATGTAACTTTAAAAAAGAATGCTGTTGTCCCCAAATATTTTATTAAAAGGTTTTAATAAAGGGCCTCTTTAATTTTTGCTATAGCTATTTAAAGGGTGATTTTAGTAATACACAGCATGAAACTGTTCCCCAGTCAAACTTATTGAATCTGTAAGTATCCAGTAATAAAACAAGTGATCAGTATTATGTCTTATTGAAAGCAATTATAATATCCACCAACATTCTACAGAAATATATATTAATCAGTTTAATTATGGTTTGGGAGAAGGGACAGAAGAAGATTTTTAGATAAAAGAAAACAGGTACCTTTTACACCTGCCCTTGGCAAAAAATAGTACAAAAGAAAACCCAGCACTTCAGTAACAGCCAACAACACTGCAGCTGCTATAATGGTAAACCACAGCTGTACTGCATACAAATAAGATTTTTTTAAAAAAAAAAAAGGCAAGAAAGTTTTCAAACATGGAGTATCTGTTATTGCTTCCAAAGTACTGATGTTTTCAGATATTACAAAACCATTTCCAGTATTAAAAAATATATTCTTTTGATTCTGACTTTTTAGCCAATGAAAACATCAATCCAGGCTGGAATACACATTTTATATACTCTAGAGTATAGACTGCAGCAGGATCACTCTAGGTTTGAACATTTGACTATGTTCATAAGTGCATGAACCAACATGCACATTTCACTGGGGATACACTGAAGGGTGTTCTATTACCTAGCTAAATGGTAATATGTTAACCTCATGAACATATTATTGACTTAACACAAGTAAATTCTTTTTTAAAAAGTCTTGTTGAAGTCTGTTAACCACAAAAATCATATCTAAATGTATCATTTTGAAGGGAAAAGTTGTGTTTAAAAAATAATCCACTGTTCACCAAACACATACCTCCATGGTTCTTCTCTTAGTTAATGTTATTCCAAAATTTTTCCATACCCAGCGCTGTTCCACAACATGGGCAAAAATCACATGTCCATTTCCACAAGCCCCAGCTAATTGTGTACCATCAGTAGACCAAGCAATATTGAATATGCTGCCAGTGTTTGGTTTCTCTAAAGCATAGGACCACTGCAAAATATTTTTAAAAAATAATTGAAAATTGAAAATTGAAAAATTCCTACCTGTAGTGTAATATATAAAACATACAATAAACATATGTTTGTTATACATATTGTACATGATTACAAACATTGTACATATATCCATTTTATTTTGTTTCTTTAAAGCAAAGGCACGAATTGCAACAAAATAATACAGAAGACAAATGCTTTTTTTATAAGATAAACTAAGTGCACAATAAAAGCAAAATTACAACATTTCACACAAGAGCAATTTTTTATTTAACATAAGAATATTGCTTTTAATGACAATTGCTTTAAATGCAGTACATTATTGTAAAAATTCCCATTTAAGAATATTCCTATAAAAAAATAAATGAAAAAGATGGCACTAGAAATACTTGAATAGTAATTGCTAAAATGATGGCACTTTCAAAATTATATGTCTTGTTCCAAGTCTTTCAGGGGGGAAAATACCAATAATGGCATAGAAAAATAGAAACATTTTATTTTAATGTTAAAAGGTTGAGGATCAATAGGAAATTTCTTTATAGGTCACAGAGGCAAGGAGAATGGGAGACAATTTCATTAAAACTATATAGCGAAGTAGTTCATTTTGAATACGTGATTCCATTCCTATTGGAAGATAGCAAAACCATGAATTCAGACAGAAGACTTACAAGAGTCTTGTAATTAGGTTCTTATACAAGTAAGCAATATAAAGAACACATTTAGTAAAGCTATGTTTCAGATTGAAGGATGAAAAGTTTAGAAGTGAGAAACAATGTTTCCCCGTTAACTTACTTTAAAGAGCATCTTGATTTTTATGATACATCTAGGACAATTCCATTCTGATTATGAAGACAATGTGATTAATATAAAATAAGAGATTTCTATAACAACATTCTTATGTTAAATAAAAACAGGAAGAGATAAAATCTAAGGCAGGCCATCAGATTATCTTGACTTTTTTTTCACATCAAATGTGATTTCAACTAAAAACTTTTTTGAATGATAAAGTGACACATATTCAACCTTAGAACAATTTTGAGAAATTAATAATTATCATTCATAACAAAAAAGAACAATTTCCAGAACATACAAGATCCTATTGTACATAAGGGATAAGCAATCCTTCTATTTAACTGCAGGCTATGGGATATAGATTTGACCAAACAATTAATAATAATTCAATGAAATGTTTGAGGGGAAGCAAACAAAATAATTCATTTATTCCTATGTTGTATTATTTTCAGATAAAATTTTATGGGAGGTAATAATGTATCCTGGGTTGAGTTCATTAAATTTAAACTTATTTGCTGCCTATCTCAATGTGGCCTACTCTAAATGCTTAAACAGTAAAACAGAAGAAGAAATTAAAACAATGTGAACAGAAGTAAGATAATAGAATAATAAAATAAACAAAAAGAACAAAATGAAAAGGACAACTGTATAATTATCAAAAAAGAATGATGGACAGGAAGAGTACAAAGAATAAGAAGGAAGATGGAGCCTGCTGTCACTCCAAAATATGTTTGAGAGTATGCTAATTTATTTTGTTTAATAAAAACTTACATTTTTATTATTAGTTGCCAAACTTATAGGTTAACAGTGGAAACTTTTTTTAAAAATTAACAGTTAAAAAAATGGTGTTCAAATATATTTTTAGCTATGATTAAAAACAATCTCACATAAAATTCTATTTTTTGCATGGAGAATGAATCACAATGGAATGCTTATATACTATTACTGTAGTGTAAAATATTGAATGAATATTATGTTGTGAACTTTTAACATTATTAGAATAATATAATGAAATCAAGATTTAAAGCAAAAAATGAAAAATAGTCCATTTCAAAACTGTGTAGTCAATGAAAGAGAGTACTGTTGTGAAACATTTCTGCAAATACGTGGGGTGAGAAAGTTCATAGTGGAAGAGCTTTCTTTGTGGTTTTCAAGCAGGTGTTTTATTGGAAGAAAATGTTATTAAACACCGAGATATTATCATACATGAAGTGGGACACATAGATCAAGCAGGGTACTTCAGAGATATATCAATGGATGGTAATTGGATATACAATAAAATAATATTTTAAAAAGAGTTACTATTCTGTTTCTCCCACAAATAGGATTCTCTGTTGTCTAAAAGGACCTTCAAGCACACAGAGAAAACGGAGATAATAATCAAATGGTGTTACATAAAATGTTTCTAACATAAGAAGCCAAAAATTACAGTAGTGAAACCATGGTTTATTCTTTCTTTGAACCAATTAAAAGAGTGCTTTATATCATTTACATATATAGCATTATATACAAATACAATCACACACTTTGTATTTGATTTAACAACTCGGGTAAATCATATGATAATGTCCTCCCTTAAATTAACTAGAAGAATTGTGTAACTGCTGTTTATTTTGTGTGTGACAGCAAAACCAAAACCAAACCTATTTTCTAAGACCAAAGACCAAAAGCTGTTATTACAAAAACAGTCAAAACTGCCCCTCTCTACTACAAACGTAAAACAAAACTGAGTGAAATAAATTACTGTGATTATATCTTACTGTTAAGAAATGTCTTCCATTGTTCAATCAAAATGTATTCTATATTGTATTGATCCCTGATATACAGTAGCAGAAAACCAGTTTTCTATCTTTTATATGACAATCCTTCCAGTATATAAGAGAGAAATATGAAGGGTTTTTTTTTTTTGCAGAAAATTCACTTAGTTTAATCATGTAAGAAACCTAATTTTTGTTCAAAAAAGATAGCAGTTGTGGAATATTGGGTTAGTAGGGTCCATCCCTTTTTTTTTCTCCTGCCACATTCCTATACAGTGAAAATATAAATCTGTTTCTTAAGAATTTTAGGTGACTGGCAAACATACCTGGGTAACTACTGCCTGGCTGATTCAGATTTCCTTCAATTGAAATGAAGATGAACTTCATAAAGTTGCTAAATTCATCATGGAAAGGCCTTCTTTTAGATTACTTCTAAAGGTTGACGTGAAGTGCCAAAAGCTCTCCCAGAGAACCAGAGATAGCAATCTCAGTTAAAACCAGAGTCTACTCTTCCAGAATCAGATTTCCTGCTATACCAGATAGAGAACTTAATATAAAACAGATGCAAGTACAAGTGTTTTTTTAAAAAATTGTGCTTATATTTGCTGTACTTGACTGGTCTAAGATAATCTGAGGATGCAAGAGAGTAACAAACAAAGCATCTTTTACCAAACTGCTCAGCACTTGTGCTTTAGCAAACCACCACTCAAATTTGTAGCACGTTGCCTGGTGATGAAGTGTACGTTCACAAATGTACAGTACTGACAGCTGAGATACAAAGAAATCAAAGTGAGGAAAAAGTATTTCAATTATAAAGTATACAACGATTTAAGTACTAAGTTCTTCTTTTCATGAAGTTCCTCAGTTAACCTATATAAAACAGTCTTAACTGGCCTAAATTTCTGTTTGGAATTATTGCCTGTCATTAGGCATACCAGGAAGCTTCTGAATATTTTTATGGTTCTTTATTATTTTTCAAGACATTTTCCTCTTTCCATTTGCCTCTTAAACCCAACTACCACGGCACTTTTGTATTATAGTCTTCTGCTTTAGATGTAAGTAAGACAATGCAACTTTGTCATGGAAATACAGTGGCAAGAATATGTGCAAGTTCTTCAGAAATTAATTCTCTGCTATGCTTGCTTTATTTTCTTTCCTACACAGGCATTCAAGAAATGATGTCCATTTCTTCAGATCAAGAATTATTTGGTTTTTGAATGGCATTCGAGGAAATGGTCTTCAATTAAACAAGTACGGATGAATAAAAATAAAAACTAATTAATATAAATTAATTAGAGGGTAAGACTTCATGGCAACTCCAGTTATCTATTATGTATTGATTAGAACATATTTCTCACTTTCCCTACAATTTATATCTCACATCACAATTTCACTAAAACTTTTTTAGCTATCACTAGACCTGTGATGGCAAACCTATGGCACGGGTGCCACAGCTGGCATGCAGAGCCATCTTGCTGGGCACACAAAGTGTCGGCCAACTTACCTCCAGCTGAGCATGAACATTCAATTGCACATGCATGTATGCGCGATTGCAGAGACCCAGCTGGTCTTTGGACCTCCGCTGTGCATGCACGCAATTGCAGCAGGAAATCCTGCTGGTCTTTGGAGTTCTCCTGTGCATGCACATGTGATTGCTAATGTGTGTGTGAGTGCCTACACGCAGCACGCGTGCATTGCACATGCAAAAGCTGCATGCATGTGCAGATGATGCGGTTACACATGCAGCGCATGTGGAGTAGCCGCATGCAAGTGTGGATGGCACGTGCAAAGCACATAGTTTCAGCACTCGGTAAGTAAAAGGCTTGCAACTACTGCACTAGACTATTGATGACAAATCTAGCCAAGCCTGACTTGTGTAATTAACTCTCATATTATATAGAGTCTTATACAGATACATGATTGCTTCTTTATTTGTAAATCATATTGGTCGCATTTATTTTGGGACCTTTTTAATTGCATTTTAATCATTGTTCTATATGGTTTATAAAAAATATTTGTTGATTTTTGCATAAAAAATTCTTTGAACATTTTGATTTTTATGTACCTTTACCAATGTTAAACTACTTATTTTGTTCCCTAAGAGATTATGGTATGCGTGGAGATAATATACTTTTCTCAAAGTGTGCTGTTATTGCCAAAGTTGAAGTTATTCTAACTTATACATCAGAAAATAATTGTCTTCTAGCCATTCTTCTGGAATTCATGCAGTAACTACTGCCATCTCATTGGTATTCTCTTCAAAATATAGATTCTTCAACTTTTTATCATGCATTTTTCATTATTCTGATCAATTTTACCATCATCGTAAATTTACAATGCAGTACTTTAGATGTTTGTATAAATTATATTTCATACAGTATTGTATATATGACTTGAAACTGTTCATTCCACACAGAAACATCCAAAACTATTATACGGTATTTAAATAAGCACTGGTATGTTAATAAACCAATTTATAGTTAAAAAAATAGGGCACCTGTACAATATAAATTGCATCAGCAAAATGGTATCATTTTTGATAGCATGTTTTCGTATAGTAATTTTCTCAAACTAAAATGGCTATGTGATTAATTTCCAGAGAAAGCAATTTGTAGTGAATGATGGAATATTAAAAAAATATTTTGATACTGATCTTGCATAATATTCTCTTTTGTTTGTATTTGGGACTCTCTCAGTTTCATAATATGTATTCAACAATCAGGGACAATTGAAAGGTGTTAATATTTGTAAGATATCACAGTATTTAAGAACCGTAGTTCAATATATAAAAATATATGGTGATTGAAATAACTTTTCCTACAAAAAAAGTGTGGCAAATTATAAGCAATTATGTTTTTAGTTCATAATGTCCAAAATTAGGGAAGATATATTCTTTACAAGTAGTCCTTGACTTACAACAGTTCATTTAGTGACTGTTCAAATGGCAAGGAAAAAAATCACTTATGACCATTTTTCACACTTGCAACCATTGTAGCATCGGCATGGTCATATGATCAAAATTCAAACACTAGTTCATATTTATGATGACTGCAGTGTCTGGGGTCATGTAACCTTCTGACGAGCAAAGTCAGATTCACTTAATAATCATGTTACTAACTTAAACTGCAGTAATTCACTTAACAACTATGGCAAGAAAAGTTGTAAAACGGAGCAAAACTCATTTAACAAATGTTTCACTTAGCAACAGAAATTTTGGGCTCAATTGTGGTTGCAAATTGAGGACTATCTGTTTATGAAAAAGAAAGAAGCACTGTTAACAACAGTAGAATGCGAACTTGTTCAACAAATCACTAGTGTATCTGAATATTGGTATTTATTGGTGACATTCAGTCTATGTATCAGTCGGAGTAAGTGATAAACTGGAGAGAGACAGCTTGCTTACTTAAATCTTTAAAGATGAGGCAAACCATTACATTTAGCTTAATGGAAAGGAACACAGAATAACATTTTAAAGATAAAACCTAGTGAGAGATGTAGCTTCAAGTTTAACACGTTAAGAATTTTTTTCTATTCAAAAGGCTACTAGTAATGTAAGTTTGTTTATTAAATTGGCTTGATTAATTGAAGTTCCATGAGGTTCAATGGTAAATTCAATTTTACTGATTTTACTAATGGCAAATATAATCATACACATACTGTACATACATGCACTTTCGGTTTTGTTCTTTAAATCCTCCCACCAAATCCTCCTGCCTCATTGATGAAACACTTAGAAACCAGGTAGGTGTAATAGAGTCAAATTAATACTGCATGACTGAGGACTTAGTAATATACACCAAGCCATATTTTTATCCATAAAACTAAGTGGTGGCTAAATGAGCCCTTATTATGAACCAACTTCAATTTTGCAGCAAAACCATCAGGAATTGATGGTCAAAAAATCAAGCCACAATGTACCTTATATAGAGACAAGAACTGGTGTGGATAATGCACTTTCACTTGAATCATCTGGCATTTAAATGTTTTCCGCCCATAGTTTCAATACCTCTGACTCTTAAACATTGAACACTTGAATGGGAATAACCCTATTCATCTCCTCTGTCTTTCCTACTCCAGAAACACTCCACTTTCTCCACAAACACACCAAACCCAAAAGGGATATTAAAAATCCATGGATATTAAAAAGGGATATTAAAAATGCTAAAGACAATTAGATAACTAATCCATACACTAAACATATGTGTAATTCAAGAATAGTAATCCAACACTGTCCATTCTTATCAATGCTAGGCCGAACTCAATAAGGTCTTCATTTCACACTTTTTCTATTCCCAGCAACCAATATTCAAATAGAGAAAAAACAATGGTTCTGACAAGAATCAGTGGATAGACTTTTTATGGATCTTAACTTACAATAAGCAGTTCCCCCACTTCTCCAAAATAACCTGCGCCTCAGCCAACCCCTATTTCGGTGGATATCCAACTTTCTAACTGGGAGACCATACGCTCCCACAAGGATGGGCAGGCATATCTCAACCTCACTCACCCTCAACACCGTAGCCCCCCAGGGCTGTGTTCTGAGCCCTCTGCTATACTCCCTATACTTGTATGACTGCATGGCCACTACAGACTCCACCATCACCATCAGGTTTGCTGACAACACCGTTGTGGTGGGCCTGATCTCCAATAACAACGAGACGGCCTATCTAGATGAGATTAGGAATCTGGAGAACTGGTGTCAGAAAAACAACCTCCTTCTCAATGTCAGCAAGACAAAGGAGCTGATAGTGGATTTTAGCACAAAGCAGAAAAGGACATACCAGACCCCTGTCATCAACAAGAGCCCAGTGGAGAGAGTGGACTGTTTCAGATACCTCGGCGTCCATATCTCGCAGAATCTGACATGGAACCAACATATTGACATCATGGTAAGAAAGGCCCGGCAACATCTATACCATCTCAGAGGTCTGAGAGACTTCAACCTGCCCCCCAAAGTGCTCAGGAACTTCTTCTCCTGCACACTAGAAAGCATCCTGATGGGAAATATCACTACCTGGTTTGGAAACAGCACCATGCAGGACAGGCAAGCTTGACAGAGGGTAGTGCACATAGCAGAGCACATCATCCGCACCAAACTCCCTGAACTGCACTCCATCTACAATAAATGATGCCGGACTACAGCCAGGAAGATAGTGAAGGACCCCAGCCATCCCAACAACAGACTGTTTGCTATGATGTGGTCAGGAAAGTGCTTCCATTCCCCGAAAGCCAACACAGAGAGACAAAGGAGAAGCTTCTTCCCACAGGCAATACAGACTCTAAACCATAACAACTCAGGACTAAACAGAATCCCCATAAACTACCTCACTCCTAACTTATTCTCCTACCTGTCTAGACTATTCTCTTGCTCTACTATCTATGATTGCGAATGGTCGCATACACATTTCACTGCATTTCGTACCATGTATGACTGTGTACGTGACAAATAAAATTTGATTTGATTTGATTTGAGGCTAGCAATCAGGAATGTTGGTGCTAGCAGTGAATGTTTAGAACTATGTCAGACCTTCTTGTTTGATGTATCAACTTATTTTATAAGTATTCTTACACTTATTTTATAAAACCTCTCAATTCTAAAAATGTTAACATCATTTTTAGTAATATCAAATACGTAATATCAGGTAGTTCTTTTAGTGTGTCACAATGACACTTCTGCTTGCTTAAGTCTTATACAATCAAAGAAAGACATTGAGAAACAGTACTATAAAATGGGCTCTAATACTTTCTTAAAGACGCACTGAATTGCTTCCAATAAATATTATTACCTATCTAAAAAAATCAGCTCTCATTATTAGAAACAACCAAAACCACATTGAAAGACAGCTAATTTTACCAGCTTCTCATCTAGATCAGTGTTTTTCAAGCTTGGCAACTTTTAGATGTACAGACTTCAAATTCTGGAATTCCTCAGCCAGCATTCAGCAGACTCTAAAGTTGCCAAGTTTGAAAAGCACTGATCAATACCTAACAGAAGACTAAAAGCAGGTATAAGCATCGCTGTAGATATATCTCATTACTTTCTTCTATTTATCCAATCAAAGTTGGTCCAGGTGCCACTGTCAGAAACATGAGAGTACAGAAACATTCTAATAATCTCATCATGAATTCTTATTATATATAAATCCCCTTTGAAATCATATTTAAATTATCTTTCTTACCATAAATATTATCATTTTAAAATTTAAATTAGAAAGCAAATCTTGAAGATGCATAACAATAGCAGAGAACAATATACTATAATGCTGTTATAGATAGATGTATCTGTGAACTAGTACAATGCTGAAACTGTGATGCTACATCTGCTGGGAAAATCAAAAACATGATTAAAAATGAATATTTCAGCAAAAAAAAAAAACCCTATCCTGAAACCAACCATTCTCCAATATGAAAAATGTGTTAACTACACATTATTAATTCAAGATGTACAGAACATGCATCAATATTTTATTCTCTAGAGCAATGAAAAAGGTCCTTTCTTATGATTCATTTTCTTTAATTGTAGGAAGGACAAATATTAGAAGACCTTTCTGTCCTTCCTCCTCCTTTCTATTTGAGTGTAAGAGTATTGCATCTGAAACATTGTCAAAGCATGCATGCATCTACAGGAAGTCACCCACAAGGTATACATGAATAGTCAGAGGCTTTAAACCCTTTAACCTCTGTAACTTTTAAAATGTTGAAAAGCATGGACACAGGATTTTTTTTCCTGTTTCAATTCAATTTCAAATTTATTGGTCACATACACAGTCATACATGGTACGATATGCAGTGAAATGCATAGTGAAACAACAATACTTTTAAAGGTGTACTTGACATCTAAAATGAGAGGTAGTTGAAGGAGAAGGTGGCCCAGAAATCCAGTGACTTTGAGCTCTAGTCGCACTTTAGTCATAAAAAACTGGCTGGGTGACTTTGGGTCACTTTCTCTTGGCCCAATCTACCTCACAGGATTGTTGTTGTGGGAAAAATAAAAGAAATTGTGATATGTTTGCAACTTTGAATTGTATAAGAAAAAATGGCAGAATAAAAGAAAAATATTTAAAAAAAAATGCACTTTCAAAAAGTATACTTATAGAAATGGCAACCTGTATACATTTAGTATTAGCATTCCTTAGTATTATTAGTGCTACAAGAAAAAAAAGACTGATGCAAAAAAAATGTCAGCGTATTTAATTAAATTATGCTTTATAACTAGTCACATATGCTGCAGAAGGGTTAATGATATGTATATCTCCTGATAGTTCTCCAGGGAGCAATTTGCTGATTCAGCTCCATTACATCAGACACAATAAAAATGTCTGTGTTGACCAAAAAGCCAGGCCTGGTTCTCTTCAAATACTATCACACAAATAACCAGTGAATCATTCTCTCTTCTCTCTCAGCACTAGCACAGCTAATTCTTTAGCAGCTATTTATATTTAAGTCAAAGAAAAAACTTGCATGAAGCAGCAGAAATGTATAGCGGCAAGTCTAATAAATTATTACAGCCAGCTGTAAAGGAATAGATAGCATCTGGCTTTAGCTACTGTTAAAATCCACTCCTCTCCCAGAGCAAAAGAGAAAGAAAAAGCTTTCTAGGAAGCCCATTTAAAGAAATATATTTTGTAAATTCATTTACTAATGCCATTTAATCAATTAAAAACATTATCATTTTGTAATAAACTTAAAGTTTTTTTATCTTTAAATCGGCAATAAAAAATGTAGCTAAAATCTTCACTTTCCCCACAGGATTAAAAATAGAGGAGGAATATCTTTGTTAATATTCAGGAATGTTTAGAACAAATATTATGCAACTGCTTCTACTTAACTCTGTAATTTTCTTAAACAAGCTTTCTTTTTCTATACCACCCCATTTTGCTTTTTTTTTCAAATTGAAGGTCTATAAATGTAGTTTGCTTGGTATTTTGAGATATATCTGAGGCAAACATATCTGAAGTAAAGGGTTTACTCCTTTAACTCCCAATTATTAAAAAATAACTTCGATGGATTAAATTAAATAATCTTCTGCTAAGGTATTCTTTATAATGGTTGCAACTGCCAATACAAATTGCTGAAAAAAGGATGAAAGTTATGGATTATTCTGACACAAAAATGAAACAGTCCAAAAATGCAAAGCACTCATGAGAGAAGTTAAATATAGACAGATGGCTTAAAAGGGACAGAATGCACAAGACCCGGGTAAAGAAATTTACAATGCACTACAATAGATTACAATTCAACAAATCACTTTCAATTTTCTAAGTCGTGGTAAATATTGGTGAGATGGGTGGCAAACAAATTTAATAAATAAAACAAATAATTGTTAGTAATTGTTTATTATTTACTGTTTTCTCAAACAGAAGTGGTCCTTGCTAGACAACTGAGACTACAAGCGGCCTGAATAAGTGGTAATTACAACTGGTCCTCATTCTTACAAAGGTTGCAGTATCCTGTAGTCATGTAATCACTGTTTGTAGCCTTCTTTGTCAGCTTCCTATAAGCAAAATCAATGAGAAAGCCAGGAGGAGATCAGAAATAGCGATCTCCTAATTTAATGACAGGATGCACTCAACAGCAGCAACCAGAAGTGCCACAATTTGTGGGACTATGCATGGCACATGACATCACACTTTACAACCACATTACTTAACAAGAGGAATTCTGTTCCCAGTTACTGTTGTTAAGTGAGTAACAGTTGACATACAAGCAAAATGACAGATTCAACACTATTGTGTAGAAGCAAGCTATTCATTTGCACATTTATGCCTCATCCATATGCCATTTGCATATAGTGGAGTAACTCAGGCCAGGAAGTTATACTTCCCAGTAATCATTTTATAACATTATAATTTTAAAGTTTTTAATCTTAAATCAACTTTAATATTTAAAATTTAATCTTATTTACTGTTTATATACTGAAATATACCACCATCTTCGTAGGAACTGGGTGATGTAGAAACACGAAATAGAAATAAATCGTATTACCAGGGTATGTTGTAGGGGCCAATGAAAAGACAGAAGCAATTTAGAATAGATGATGGAGAAATGAGCAGTAATTTTGATTTCATGTCATTGCAAATATTTCCAAGGCTGCTCAACTCAAACAATGTAACTGGAATAATCTCAGCAACCCAATCATTCTTAACTTTACATCAGTCTTGTATGACTTTATCATGCCCAATCAGCACATATCAGAATAGTTCTTGGGTATATTTCTTCCACAAACACACACTGCAAAATCTTTCGATAATTTATCTTATGATTCTTTGGGGAAAAAAATCTTTCTCTGAAGCATATTCCAAAAGGGTCACTAGAATGAGCAACCAAAATTAAAAACTATGAAATGACACACTGCAACACAACAGATTCTTGTTCAAAAAAATAAAATGGCTTTTATTTGAGGAACTAATAACTAATAAGTTACATAATCAATTTCCTTAAGATGACCAACAGAATTCTGGAAATGAAAAATAATAAAATTCATAGAAACTGACATCATCTGAAATCAAATTAACTGAAGGATACGCTGTTACAAATTTAACAAAAGTTGCTAAATACTGTATATCCATAAATAAAAAAAGCCTTGCTGATGGAATATAATAGAAAGAGAAGCAAAACAGCTTTGAATTTAAGACATGTCTTATATTCATCTATAAATTTAATAATTTTATTTATAATTCAAGAAAAATGTATAATTAAAATCTTAATCTTTGATCCAGGTTTCTTGGCTTACATTTAATATTTTTAAGTAAACATATACCATCTGAACTATTACTTACCCCTGTTTTATCACAAAGCCGTAAAGTGTGAAAGGATCCAACAGCAAATAATTCTCCATCCAAAGCCCAAGCAACAGAAGTGATAGGATATTCATGGGACAGTGAGCTATACAGCAAACGACCATAGCTATCCCATACCTGTTTTATTAAAAAACAAAAAACAAAATCAAGATTTGTATCATGATGTGATTTCATTCCAGTGAGACTGTAATGTTTGGTTTAGCAACCGTGCAACGTAATAGTAATGTAATCTTTATTCAAAACTTTAAAAGATTCAAAATTCCCAACCCAAGTAGTTATTCTTGATTATGTTAGTACATTTAAAATGAATATTTTCCCAAAAAAATAATTTATTAATATAATGGACTTATTATGACTTTTTTAAACAATTGTTTAAATTTTTAATTCAAAATTTTAACTCTAACATTCTAATTATATATTGTTTTATATTTTGATGTTTTATTGTAGCGGTTCCCAACCTTTCTGAGTAAAGTGTTGGTGGAGGACCACATGGTACGAGCCCATTCGGAACCAAGCTATGCGAGTTGCAGGTGCGTGCAATCTAGCTCTATTTGTAGAGACGAGCGCATGTACCCAGCACTCGTGCAATTGGTGCTACATGTGCACTCACCCATTGCTTACATGGCCGAATTTTTGAACAGGCTGTGGCTCACGGATTAGGGATCCCTGTGTTATTGCACACCACCCAGAGCTTTTTAGAAATGTGAAATATAATAAATAATACCCCTGCCTCCTACTTTCTCCACAACAAGTCTGTGAGATGACTGGGGCAGAGAAAGAGTGACAGGGTCAAAGTCTTTCAGCCAGCTTTCATGCTTAAGGGAGGCCTAACACTCATAGTCTTCTGGTTTCTAGGCTAACACTTTAATCCAGTGTTTCTCAACCTTGGCGACGGTAAGCTTTGCTGGCTGGGGAATTCTGGGAGTTGAAGTCCAAACATCTTAACGTCGCCAAGGTTGAGAAACACTGCTTTAATCACTTCAAAACTAGCTGTCAGCATTAAAATTGTAATTAATTAAAATTGTAATCAATTATAAGTATGTGGTAAGTTTAAGACATTCTTGGTACAGGTAGTCAGATAAGTACCACAACTGGGATCAGTAATTAAATCATTAAGTGAAGTGGTCACTAAGGAAAAAGGAATGGATTGGTCATAACAGTTGAATAGTGAACAGTTGCTAAATGAGTCAGTTACTAAACAAGGATTACTTGTACTTGTTACACACACACACACTTTCAAGGAATGTGTAGTGAAATATTAGCTTCTTTTATTTAACTGCACTTATGATAGTTAATTGCATATTAATTAAGGCATTTTTGAAAAGAATACATACCTTATATTTACAGTCTTCCCCAGCTGACAAAATAAGATCATTGACAGAATTCCAATCAACTTTTAGAATAATGCCATCATGAGCTTTCCACTGGGAACAAACAGGAAGAACAAATATATTTAAAATAAAGCTTATAATAATACAACAATCAAGTCCTAAGAGTTCTAAATATTAACAAGATATAATAGTAAGGGAGTTAGTTTTACCATTTTTAAATAAATAACATTTTAGTTAAAATATTAGATGTGTAGAAATGAAAAATGATTCAGTTTGCAAAAAGATTGCTTTAAGTGAGATTGTATAAAATATGTTTATGGATTTGATTAATTTAAACTTAAAATACATCTTAGTACAGCTCTATTACATATAATTGAAACAATAAATTCACAAAATAGATGGACACTTGATGCCATTATTTAGCAACCATTTCAATTAGCACATTTCTAGGTAGCTCTACTTCACATACTTTACTAAGATATTGAATGACTTTAAATACAATTCCCATAATTGTTTCACTTTGTTTAATACTGTACTTTGCACTATTTTTTACAGTTCTTCCTTGAACATGTGTTAATTCTCCCCCTCCCAACATTTTCCAGAATTAAATATTATAGAACTTTCATATTAAATTACAATTTGTAATCTAAATCTAGATTAAGTTAATGTGGGTCCCTTGTCCTGATAGTTAAGGCACTGTTTTTTAACTTCAGCAACTTTTAAGTTTTATGCTAGCTGGGAGATTCGGCTACTTGAAGTCCACCCATCTTAGCTGTAATGTTACTTTTTAAGTTAGCATGATGACATGCAATAAGTAGTAAAGTAATAGCTACCTTAATTCAATTTGTCTATCTTAGGTTTAGAGTCTAAGCCCATGATGGCGAACCTATGGCACGGGTGCCACAGGTGGCACAGAGCTATCTTGCTGGGCACACAATCTGTTGGCCAACTTACCTCCAGTTAACCATGCACATTCTGTTATCTAGTTATCGGCCGGTCTCCAACCTCCCCTTTTTGGTGAAGGCTGTTGAGACCGTGGTGGCACGGCAGCTTCCCCGGCATCTGGATGATGCTACATATCTGGATCCACTCCAAT
>JAEANM010004574.1:0-20618 GCA_017656035.1 Myanophis thanlyinensis
CCGTGCTGAAGCCAGGCCTGAAGCCCGATTGGAGGGGATCTAAATACAAAGCTTCCTCCAGATGCTGGGGAAGCTGTAGTGCCACCTAACTCAGTGTTTCTCAACCTTGGCAACTTTAAGATGTTTGGACTTCAGCTGGCTAGGGAATTCTGGGAGTTGAAGTCCAAACATCTTAAAGTTGCCAAGGTTGAGAAACACTGACTAATTGAACTCTTGTTTCCATACAGTATTTGTAAAGCCATAGTTCCGGACTCAGCAGCTAGCACATCTGTGTGGCTAAATGGCACCACCCCGTTATTGGGGTGGGGTGGGAAATGCTGGCAGGTGCCACTGAATGTCTTCAAATAGCTTTGCAACAGGATGTGAACCTGTTGAGTGTGTGTCCATTGCCGACGCAGAAACCCCAAAAGCAATTTCTTTTGAATCCCGGCTAAATAGGCATTCAGTATTTTATAGCATCCATACCTGCAGATTTAAATGAAGCTAATCTCATCTTGCTATAAACTATGAATGTGTTTAATGCAGTGTATCATGCAAAAGGAAAACAAAGTTGAATGATAGGCTCTATATGGGCGTATTGAACTTGAGTGACAAAAACAATCCCCCTTGATGTAAATCAGGATATATATTTTTTTACATCTGTGAGTGAAACAAGTTTCTTGATTCTTTTTTTCCACCCAGTTGAGATTCATAGCTTGCATTACAATTTTTTTCCAGTTTATAGCCAAAGTCATCAAAATCTGCCATAAATAGGGCAAGGGATGAATGGCTGTGGAACTAAGCACAGGTGGCGAAGCTCACCCAAAGGCTATTTGAGCCATGGGTGATCTTCCACTTTCATTAAATGCATCTCTGGCTCCATTAATTAAATGTTCAGTTTAAATCCCATCCTACAAAAGACTGAACATTTCATCTTCAAAAAGCCCAATTTTCTCTAATATACAAAAAGGCTACAGAGCCACAAATCCCCACAGGTGCAGGGAGGGAGAGAACAGAGAACAAATTCTGATAGAAAGTGTGCCTAAGAGTGACACTCTCAGTGGCAATGAGCTACAAGGAAACCATCTCTTCACAGGACACAAGGGCCCCAGGACACCAAGGACATGTCCA
The DNA here is from genome assembly GCA_017656035.1 of Myanophis thanlyinensis. Classification (NCBI taxonomy): domain Eukaryota; kingdom Metazoa; phylum Chordata; class Lepidosauria; order Squamata; family Homalopsidae; genus Myanophis; species Myanophis thanlyinensis. The sequence continues at coordinate 1,111 of JAEANM010004574.1, forward strand.
TTCCACATCTCTCTTGGTAAGCATTGATATCTATGATGTGTATAGAAAAGGATCTTCTAAGTAAGGCATTCTTCCCAGACAATCTTCCCAAAATCCCAAGGCTGCATTGGGAGAGGGATTTAGGAAACCAAACTAAAGCATCATCTGTTTTCAGTTCACAAGTTGGCTTGGTTACCAAAGGATGATGACTTGTGTTTGGTTTCCACAGCTTGTTCTGGTTAGTGCATTATTTACATTTCCTCTTAAGAGAGCAGCTCACAATTTCCAACTTAGTAGGGTTTTGGGCTGAGATCTGAAGGTTCTAATTGTGAATATTATGCAAATTTCTCCCGTCCTCTCTCTTAATGCTTTTATCCTCTCCCTCTCCATCCCTTCCTTCATTCCTCACTCCCTCCTTTCCTTCCTTCCTTCCTTCCAAGTTACAGTGGGAAACAATGTTTGTGTATGTAGACACAAATACTGGTTGCCCTCAAGCCTCCAGAAAGAAAGGAGGTTTATTACAGTCAGGGACAGGATGGAAGTAAATAAACACAAGTGATTTGGAGCAGCAAAATTTCAGTACTTCTCAGCATGCAAGCAGACACATGCATAATTTGGTGCAGCAGCAAATTTTAATTTGGACAACAAGCTCGTGACTTTCCAAATTCCCTAACACAATGTTAAAGGCAGACAGACATAGCAAAGTCTTATTAAGAGCTTGTATAAAAGATAATAAGGCAGCCAGTAGAGATGTTTCATACATATGGGGTTGCAGCAAGGAAGACTCAATTTCTGCTGTCAGACAGAAATGCAGCCATGCCTGTTAATACACTAAGCCACTTGGACAGCTACATGCAATACAGTTACTGTCTTTATATTGAACAGAAAACAGATCTTTACATCCCAGAATAAAGCAAAACATATTACAGCTGGCCTGGGTAGCCTTCCAAATACATCTCCCTGGCAGTGATATAGGCATGGGTCTTCTTGTGTTGGCAGGACTTTAAATGTAGCAATTATCCATCATGAGAGTAGCCCCTTTAGGTTTTGTGAAGCCTGAAGGTGCTCAATGAGTTTGTCTGAATGTTGCCTTGTAAAGAATGCCAGAGTTCAAAAAACCCCAACACATCATTGAGTCATGCAGAAACTCAGATCCTATACATTGAATATACTTTGGTGCATCAGCTAAATTAATCCAGGCTGATTTAGCTACTGGTAGCCCATTCCCATGGTTGCAGGATCAACATGGAATCACCACATTCTGCAATCAGGTTGTCTACTATTGGCTTGGGGAGAGCACACTAGGAAATAACTGCTTTTACCAGATATTTTTGGTTATGTGCGCCTATATCAAACTTGAAATAAAGACTTCAGCCCACAGAGTAAAATGGTGTGGGACTATTTTAGTAGATGATGGAAGTGATCAATAAGTCCCATTGTTTTGCTAACTTAGTAAGTGATGCCAATGCCATGAGTTTTAGCGAGATTCCGAATAGATGGATAATAATGGGATCACTGATTCCTACTTAACTCCAATTATCTCATTTCTACCTTGGGAATAGGGAATTTAAGACTTTCCAAAGAATTCCAAAGGCAGAACAAAATATGCCCTCCACTACAGCACATTCAATACGCTGAAGCTTTGTGATATAGAGATCATTTTGCGTATCAAATTCACACCACCATTTCAGTATCAATTTATTCATGCATTCCTCATCAAGGCATGCCCCCAAAAGCATTAAGATAAAAAGGTCTGATTAAACAAAACATAGAAAAACATATTGTATTATTTACCGTATTTTTTGGCATATAAGATGCATTGGAGTATAAGGCGCACCTACATTTAGAAAAGGAAAACAACAACAAAAAAGTTTTTTGCCTCCACATGCCCCATTTTCAAGCTTTTTTTGGGCCTGCTTTTGAGGCTTTTGGGGGGCATTTTGGGGGCTTTTTGATCTGTTTTTGAGGCTTTGGGGGCCTATTTTTGAGACTTTATTGGGCCTGTTTTTTGAGGCTTTTGGGGGCCATTTCTAAGGTTTTTTCAGCCTGTTTAGAGGCTTCTGGGGACCGTTTTTGATGCTTTGTTAGGTCCATTTTGGGGGTTCTTTTGTCTGTTTTCAAGGCAATTTTGGGGCTGTTTTTCGGTTTTGGTTTTTTTTTTGCTATTTTTTGTGTTTTGGGGGATTTTTTGGCCCATTTTGAGGCTTTTTTTGGGCCTGTTTCTGAGGGTTTTTTGGCCCATTTTTGAGGCTTTGGGGCCTGTTTATGAGGCTTTTTTGGGCCTGTTTTTGAGGCTTTTGGGGACCATTTCTGACGCTTTTCCAGCCTGTTCTAGAGGCTTCTAGGGACCATTTTCGATGCTTTCTTAGGCCCATTTTTGGGGCTTTTTTTGCCTGTTTTCAAGGCTTTTTTGGGCCTTTTTTCTGAAAAAAAAAAGCCCTGAAAATGGGCCTCAGCTCCCTGTACCCCCAGCAGATATTTTGGTGCCAACTTATCTACAAGACAAAAGGCTGGGTGAGCTTATGTACAAAACAAAAGACCTTCACCCTCAGGACATAATAGGATTAGCCGCTACCCATTTCACTACATGGCACCTGGGAAGATTGCATCACCCAGGAACGTTCAGCCAAGCCTGGGACTCAAGACAGCCTACAAAGTTACCCCTGCATAGCCCCTTGAAGTTTGCCAATCAATCAGAAAACATGCCCTTACCACAGAAACAGGAAGCTCAAGTTGAAAGCCCAAGAGGGGGTATAAATATATATATCTCTCTCCCTCTCTCATGTGCTCTTCTGCACAGAACATCAAACCATGTGGCTCTTCCATCTATAAACCATCTTTCCAAACAGCCTCCATGTTTCCATCCTCAGCCCTGGCAAGGCAGAGCTAGAGAAGGAAAGAAAGCTTAAATTAAGTAGTCAAAAGGATGAAACAGAGAGAAATACAGATCTAAAAATGGAATTTGAAAGCCTAATGAAAATATAAACAAACAAAGATTTACTGCAGATGAGAGATGATGGATAAAATAAAAAAGTTATATAAGGCAAGGCAATAGTGATATAAACATAGAAAGGAATAGTTAAGAAAAATAGAGGGGGATTAATAAAACACTATTTTAAAAAAGAGAGAGAGAAGGGGAATAGAATTAGAATTGGGCAAGGGGAAACAATAGTTTATATTAATATACTTTTTTCTTTTTGGTTGGAAATGTATACGCTGTGTAAGGGTATGGATATTATGCCTGAATATTAATAGATGGATGATTTTAATATAAGGTGTATAATGTCAGTACAAATACTAGAATTATATAAATGGTTCAATATGTTTAATATGATTAAGATTTGAATGAAAATATAAAATAAGATATGATGGAAAATAAAATGGGAATGTAAAGATATGAGGAAATAATTAATAAGACAAAAAGGAAGAGTTACAATATTTGAAATGCTAGTACCAACGCTAAAATTGTATAGACGGTTAAATAGTTAAATATGACAGTAATGTTGACAGAAAATAAAATATATAGACAATCAAGATGTGAGTTAAAAGATATGATGAAATATCAAATAAGTGAAGATTGAAGGATATATTCAATAAACAAGAGCATTATTATGGGAATGTATAAAATTATGAATTGTAAAATGTGTGACTATTCCCAAAAGTTTGTATTAAGAGGGTTGACACCCAGGTACTGCACTGTTCACAAAATGATATATTGTAATATATAGAAAAAATAAAAACTTTTAATAACAATAAATATTAATTAGCATTTAATTCATTCAAATGATGAGGGCTGGGGAGGGAGAGACAATGTAGGCTAAAGTCCTGTTCAGGAATGTATTGGTGTTTCTCTCTCCTTCTTTCCCCTGTCATATCTTATTTATTTTTATTTATTAAATTTATATGCGGCCCATCTCCCAGATAAGGGGACTCATATATCTTTTCATACCAATTACGTATTAAGGGTCCTTGGTGTTCTCTGTACTTGGTTGTTTTCTTGAAGACATTTCATTATCAAAAGTAGGTAACATTATCAGTTCTAGTAAAGAGAACTGAACCCCATTACTATCATAACACTTATGATGTTACCTAGTTTGGGTAATAAAATGTCTGCAAGAAAACTACTAAGTGCAGGGAGCACCAAAGACCCATCCTGCCATTTCAACCCTGAGGTACAAATATTCTTTATTAATATAAGTAGTCCACAAATTATGACCACAACTGAGCTCAAAATTTCTAAGTGTAACATTTGCTAAGTGAATTTTGCCCCATTTTATGACCTTTCTTGCCTCAGTTGTGAAGTGAATCACTGTGGTTGTTAAGTTAATAACACAGTTGTTAAGGGAGTCTGACTTTCCTGTGGACTTCGCTTGCCAGAAGGTCACAAAAAAGGAATCACATGACCTCGGGACAGTGCAACCATCATAAATATGAGTCCATTGCCAAGCCTCTAAATTTTGGTCCTGTGACTGTGGGGATGTTGCAATGGTCGTAGGTGTGAAACATGAATGGGATTTTAAATTGTAAATTTTTAGACTTTCAGCTTATTTAATGGTTTTATATTGGATTTTAAATTTATTCTTTTGTATTTTGTATTTTATATTTTTATCTGCTGTAAACCGCCCCGAGTCCCCAGGGAGAGGGGCGGTATATAAATTTAATAAATAAATAAATAAATAATTGATTAACAATTTTTTGAATAAATGGAAGCATCATCATATTCAGCCATTCAATCACATCCGACCCTTGGTTTCTCTATGGATCAGCCCTCTCCATGTCTTGCATCATCTCCTTCAGATCTGCCATGGTCATCCTAGTGTTATCCTTTATAGTGTCCAGTCAGAAAATGCTAGGATTACCCCTTCTACTTTTCCCACTGATCACTCCCAGCATGATGACTCCCCAAACACAACAAAGCCTCTGAAGTGAACTCAAAGATTCCTTTATTTAGGATTGCTAGCAGCCCCAGCAAAAAGTTTCTCTCTCAATTCAGGCTAACAAGGCCGTCTAGCCAGAAGATGAATAGTTGTCTGCCACATCTATTTATCTGCCCCCACCCATCTTTTATACCCAGAGCTAGGGTAAGGCTTTATTAGCAGCGGTGGCTCTTCCTTTCTAAGGATCAGCCCATGGTTTTCCATTGTTTTCCTCTTGTCTGCACATCCATATATCAGCCACTGGACCCAACTGTTCCTCTTCTTCCTCATCAGCCACTTCCAGACCTGGAGGAGTTTGACTCTCCATATGAGGGCTGATAGACGGCCCAGGCTCAGTCTCTGTTTCTCTCTCTGTGTCAGCTCCATTCACTCTTTCCCTTCGGAGCTCTCAGGTTGCCTTGCTGCTGACCCTGAGTCCCATGCCTCCTCCTCCTCTGACTCAGCTGCTGGAGGGTCCAGTGGCTGACAGGTCATAATATGAGTCAGCTCTCATGACATGACCAAAGAATGACAGCTTCCATTTGGTAATCTTGGTTTCAAGTGATATAGAATTAAGGTGACACAGAAAACTTCAAGGTCTATTTTCTCTTTGTTTTTAGATGATATAGTTGGTTTCTATAACCCCAGAAATTAGTTTAAGATAATAAGATTAGAGCACCATTTTCACATGCCATCTAATTAATTTATTAAATGATAACTCATAAGGTTATTCTTTGAGGTTTTTTAAGCATTATATTTGAATGTGTGTTTGCAAAGGATATATTTAATGGAATGAAAAATAATCCTCCTACACTTTTTTCCTATCAAAATGACATTTTCATGAAATTTTTTCCAGTACATTAAAATGGTTGGAATCTGCTACTGTTGACTTTTATAAAGAGATACCTGACAAATATTGTGAATGTCCTATCTCTCATTATGCAATTATCTCTATGAGAGGTTTGTAGCCTTCCTGAAATCATGATGGAACGTCTCCTATGGAGCTATTAGATATTGGAACAGTCAAAGATGCTATAGAATTTACCACCTCGAACCATACAATAAGATGAAAGAGGTCACCAAGAGAAATTTTAATGAAGTTCTTAATAAGACATCTTATTCCTTTTGTGAAAGAAGAAAAGTTCTGAAAAATGGCAAAGAGAATGAACTGCAACATTATTAATTATGCATATTTTTTCTGTATTTAGAAAAAAAACTTTTTTAAGGTAAATATATTTACTTAGGTAAATATATTCTATCAGAAGACATACACACTTCATAAAAGCATCATATAAAAACTTTAAATATTTTTCCAGTGCAAACTTCATAGTTACACATTTACTGACTATCCAGGAAACAGTTTACTCTATTTATTCTTTTTCACTGTAGCTGCAATTGTCATTAAATTTTGCATTACAGTGTCCCTTTACTCTTATTTATAGTGTCCCTTCTCTCTTATTTTGCTAGCAATTGCAGTCTATCATAAGAAGAAATAAGATGAAGAGAAAATTGGTATTGAGAATTGAAGCAACGACAGATGAGCACAAAGGTCTAATCACATACAGATAAATAAGAAACACTTTCTGAAAATTCACAGTATTGTTCTTCTGTTGCATTGGGATCTAAATGTCACTTTAATTGTCAGATGACATATTTAGGGCTTTTCATTGTTCTAAACATTCTTCTCTGCATAGAAGATTAAACAATATTATTATATTAAACATGCTGAAATGACAGAGAAGCTATTTATACCAGGGAGGTGTTAATAATACTTTTCATGTGGTTAATGATTTAATTAATATTTGTATCACTGAACTGATATAAGGGAAATTGCTAATATTTTGAGCCTTCTTTTTCATTTTTGACTTAACATTTTAAAACAGCTCTGGACTGTTTTCAAGGGGATGCAGAAGTGAGAGAAATAGTTTTTGTTTATGTAATTATCCCTTGTCTTGAACAACATACGCATAATTGATTTTTTATGGTATACTGTAGATGGGGAATCTGTATCATATTGTCCTTTCAAATACTCATCCTATGGAAAATGTTGTCCTCTGGCTGCTTGATATGCACAGCTAAATGAACACAAATACTGTCTGCCCTGCAGATCTAATTACATTTAAACCATGAACCTGAAATTATCTTGGAAGAGGAGGACAAATCCTGGATAGATTCCAGATCTTCCTCGAATCTCTACCTAAAAACAGAATGGGACAATTCACCACAGCCAACTCACCATAGCCAACTTGTTGTGGGACAACTCATTGCAGGACAATTCAACAATTTGATTTAATTATTTAAAATAATTAAAACATTATTTTAATTTTTGTTCACATTTCATTTTGTTCCTCCTTTGGCATCCTTTCTTTAATTATTCTTTTCCACCATTCTTTTGATATTAGTGTATCTCTTGTACCATGTCAAGTTGTCCTGTGGCCAGTTGTTGTAGCCCACCTGAAAATAAGAGTCAGATAAGACTTTCAAAACCTACAACTGCACAATAGGGTATCACATTAGGATAAGAGCCATGGTAGTGCAGGAGTTAGAATGTAGTACTGCAGGTTACTTTTGCTGACTGCTGGCTACCAGCAGATCAGCAGGTTTATTCTCAACCTGCTCAAGGTTGATTCAGCCTTCCATTCTTCCGAGGCTGGTAAAATGAGGACCCAGATTGTTAGGGACAATATGCTGATTGTGTAAAATGTTTAGAGAGGCTGTAAAGCAGTGTGAAACAGCATATAAGTTTAAGTGCTATTGCTATTGCTATGTAGGAGAAAGAAAAAAAACATATAAATGTATTTCTGGATTAGGGATTATATTTCTAGGTTCTATATAATCCTTCATTCTGAACCAGTTTAGTGTTAATACAAGGATCTCCTTTGGATTCTTTTCTAAGTGGTTTTGTAAAAGTCAACAAAATACTGGCTCTGTATCTGTTATCTTTCAAATAGAATAGAATAGAATAACAAAGTTGGAAGGGACCTTGGAGGTCTTCTAATCCAACACCCTATTAGGCAGAAAACTCTATACCATTTCAGACAAATAGTTATCCAATCTCTTCTTAAAAACTTCCAATGTTGGATCTATTGCAATTTCTGGAGGAAAGTTGTTCCACTGATTAATTGTTATAACTGTCAGGAAATTTCTCCTTAATCTTAATTCAAGATTGCTTCTGTGCTTGATTAGTTTCCATCCATTGTTCTGCCCTCAGGTGTTTTGGAGAATAGGTGGACTTCCTCTTTGTGGCAGCTCCTGAGATAGTGGAACACTGCTATCATGTCATCCCTAGTCTTTCTTTTCATCAAACTAGACATACTCAATTCCAGCAACTGTTCTTTATATATTTTAACCTCCAGTCCCCTAATCATCTTTGTTGCTCTTATCTGAACACTTTCTAGAGTCTTATAATAATAAAAAGACAATCAGATAATTTTAATCAAATAACATTATGATATATAAGTGATACCGTTTCCCCCCAAAATATGATCTACTTAGAAAGTAAGTCCTAGCTTGATTGTTACATGTGCACCCAATATAAGCCCTATACCACCCCAAAATAAGCCCCAATTAAGACCCTACCCACTCCAGGGTGCACAGGTAAAATTAATCTAGGATGGAGATGAAGGGTGGAGATGCCCTTTGGATAGTTGCACACTTTAGCCTATTTCTTCTGCAGCCAGCAAGGTTTTCTAGAAGGCCTCAATCCAGAGCTCTGTTATCGGCTGCAGAGGCCTTCAGGAAAGCCTTGCTAGCCAAAGAAGTTCCTGAAGGGCTCTGACAATAAAAAGGAGGCCAGGGAGACACATGCAAGTGAGGTGAGACAGTGGATGACATTTCTCCAAAAAGTAAGGCCTGGTGCCTTTTTGGGTGGCAAAAAAATAAATAAAAATAAAACAGAGTCTTCTTTTCAAGAAAACATGGCACATAGCTCAGAAGCAAAGATAAACCAGAAAATGGATAATTAAGTACAACCTTTATGCTGTGTGTAACAAATATTATACAGCACTTAATGAACATATGCATAACTATTTAGCTGCTAGGGAAGATATATTAAATATTAACAAGGTCAGCCACAGATTTTGATTCACCAATCAATTTTTCCTGAGCTGAAAATCCTGAAGTCTCCCTCTCTACAGTTAATAGTAAAGAAATACTGAAGGGATTTACCTTCAAGCTATATTGAGAGGGAATGAAATAACAAAGGCTTACAGGTTTTTAACCTGTATTTATCTAACTTTGCTAATCTCTGCTGCCTCTCAACTGCTGGGGGAAATTATCTAAATGAAAAGACACACAGAGGGGGAGGCCTAATAAATTAAGCTCATGAACAGCAGTATCTTTAAAAGAATTTTGAGAGGCAAATACTTTTAGATCTCTTAGCATTTTCAGATATGTTGTAGAACGAACAATTATAGAATATACTCTTAGGCAGGTATAGTTCTACCTGAGTTAGCATGGAATGAATTGAGTGTACTATGTATTGCATTTAGCTCCCATTCATTTTTCACATTTCAATGGAATGAAATGTACATTTTACAAAGTTCGTAACTTTTTAACTATTAAATACATTTTGTGGCAATACGTTGGTTAATCTTTCATATGTCACTCTTCTTAGTTTATTTCCAATTAATCCTGATTATGAGTTTGGAGAAAAGACTATTCATAGGAAATTGTGTAATGACAGTTTATCATTTATCAATAATTAAGTAGGTATGTAAATAGCTAAAAAAATAGTAGCATTGTTTAGACTAAATGACTTGTTTACTTCTGAATGAAATTAGTGAAAAAATAAAGCTTTGCATTCTGGTTGTCTCAAGTAAGCTGTTGATTAAATATGTTTATTTTTGTTTGTTATAAATATCTATATATTTACCCAAGCTAATAATTCTACATACTCACAATCCATAAAATGCTAAAAAACCCAAATCTCAAAACACTGCAGAAATTTGTAAAATCCAGGTAAGCTTAACATTTAAACTTGGCCAGCATCTCATATTCTGTAATAAATAGAAAGTGCAGCACAGTTATTCAAATTTGCTTCAAACATGCACCAGAACAGTTCAATTTTGACATCCCGTCTAAAGATGTGCAACATCTGAATGGGAGTTTGCTCACATGGTAGAGGCAGTCATGTAAATCCCACATTATTTGGCCTTCCTCTGCTTGCAGTGTGGAACCGAAAGAAATCCAACAGTAAATTGAGTATGAAAGTTGTAATACCTCAGAGATGCCATCCAGAGTCCAATAAAACAAGAATCTAGGTTGCACAGATGCAATTTTTAGGTTCCATTGAAATTTAAGTATAGCTCCCCATCAGATCTTCTCAGGCGATTAATGAAAGCAAGGAATACATAGGAAGGATAGGGGAACAAGCAGTAAACAGCAGCTAATTCTCAGGTACTAAGGTATGATTTATAATGAGTCGGTCAATGTTTATTTTGGTCAAAGATCAGTAGAGAACAAAACAATTAGAAAACTATTTAAAAGTAAAAATGGCTAATTGACTAGAGTTGGATTTATAGGATATACAGTGGGTGTGCATAAAACATTCTGAATAATAAAAAAAAAAAGCTAAATGTTCCAGCAATGAGAATCTGTAACTGATCATGGGTATGAACTACTGTGATTTGATCTGATTAATCATAGAATAACCATGAAAAAAATAATACTTGTCTTGTCTTGGGAAAAAACCACAGCAAAAATAATGTATCTGTTTTATAAATGGACAGCAGAATGAAAACCAATAAGCATTGCTGAATGTCTTTCATTAGGTACACATCTTGCAGCTTTTTCAATCTTTTACATAATCTTGTTAATAGTATAAAAAAGGGTCAGCAAATGAAAGCTCACAAACAAAATGGTTTCAAGACTGTTTTATCATTTTCACATAGGAGTATACCAGCAACAAATACACACTAATTTCAGGACAGAAGGTCCTTGGTATATTTTAAGGTATTTTAGACAAATTCAAATTTCAAATTCAAACTTTGTTGGTCGCATGCACAGTCATACATGGTACGATATGCAGTGAAATGCTTACGCAACCATTCACGACCACAGGTAAGTTAGGGCAGAATAGGAGGGTAGGTTAGGAATAAGTTGAAGAAGGGAGATAGTTGGGAAGGTGGGTATTTCGTGTATATGAGAACAATCATAGTTCTATTTTAATCCTTATTGTTCTTGTGGTGTCTGATTTAGTGTCCGTATTGCTTGTGGAAATTTATTTCTGTGTTTGCCTTCAGAGAGCGAAAATGTTTTCCTGACCGCATCATGGTAAACAGACTATTGTTGGGGTGGCTAGGGTCTTTAACTATAGTTTTAGTCTGGCAACGTTTGTTGTAGATGGAGTGTAGCTTGGGGAGTTTGGTGCGGATGATGTGCTCAGCTGATCATATCACCCTCTGTAGTTTTGTCTGTCTTTCAAGGTGCTATTTCCAAACTAGGTTGTTATGTTGCCCATTAGGATTCTCTTTACGGTACATGAATAGAAGTTCCTGAGTACCTTCAGTGGAAGTTTGAAGTCACTCAATCGTCTGAGGTGAAAAAGACACAGTCAAATAATTCATTCATTCAGTGATGGGGAGATAATGGGTTGGTTAGTATTGGGAATCTTTCAGAAAGTTTCCTACCAAGAGAGAAAATGAAAAATAGTCATAGTTTCATAGCAGGGCAGTTAAAATGTAAAAATTGCCTTTTACCAGTGACTTTGACTGAGCATAATTGAAATCAGATTTCTCTATGTAAGCAAGAGGCTACTAAATGAAGCCCTTTGGTGCAATGGTTTATTCCATATATTTTAGGACAGCTGAGATGTGCAATAATGCACACTTTTTCATGGCTTGGGGATTCTAATTATATTGAGATACTAAGCAAGTTTGGAACACTGTTTTTCATAATTACATGGAGTCCTAGGATTTTAATCAGAAAAAAATGGAAATACATATATATATGTATATGTACTATGTATGTATGTGTGTCTGTATGTATGTATGTATGTATGTATGTATGTGAAATGCAGTAAACAAATTAACTTAGTATTACAGCAACTAATTTTATTATCATTAATTTTATTCTTTAAATCATTAAATCCTGCCCTCACAATACTGCTCAGATGATAGTGTTTCCCTCAGGACATCCACATTATTCTCAGTACATAAGTTATTTAGAAGCCAGCACAGATACATTTATTCATGGCTGAGGAAAGTGAGATGTTTTCCCAAAACCAAAATGAGAAACCAGGGAGAAGTGAAAATGTTCATCAGAAACTGACAAAATAACAATAACACAAAGTAAGCTGAAAGAAATCAAGTTCAGCAAAAGTGCAGGTTTATGTCTACATATGAGCAAATAGATTCTCAATGAAGACTGGGGATATATTTGTAAATCATTTTGATTATGTGCTTATTGATGATACTGAAGCTTGCTTTGCATACCTATTATCCAGCCACATCTTTGGAGGTATTGTCAAGTTATGCCAGTAATCCTTGACATACAACAGTTCATTTAGTAACTATTTAATGTTGCAATAGCACTGAAAAACTGACATGATCATTTTTCGCTCTTTTAATCATTGCAGCATCCCATGATCATGTGATCAAAATTCAGATTTATTACAAAGTATTGTAGAAGTTTCCATTAGGATTTTGGATAAAATAATGACATGAAAGAAGCTATGTCAAGCATAGGATGTCCATGCAGTTTAAAAGGAATATAAAGGTTTATTGCAAGCGCTACAAGAATCTGAACTACTAATGGTCAAAGCAAATTGGTGGTTGATAAATGGAATTCAAGGTGTGTTGGACTTAGATCTCTTGTGAGTGTGAAGGGAATTGAGACTGATAACTCATTTGACCCTTCCTTAAGGTCAGCCTAGTCATCTCCTATAGGCTGTGACTAATATAAATATACAAAGGAATATGTGAGAGAGATCAAGGGTAAGACTAGAACTTTGTGTGCTAACTATGTACCAACCACTAATTAGTTATATGGTCATGAAACATTAAGACAAAACAGCATGTGAAGCTGCTCCAGTAATCATATCACCTATTGCTATTTAAGCTCCACCATATCCTGGTATTCGTCATCTGGTAAAAGGTAAATCCAGAATAGAGATCACAGATTTTTTTTTTTAAAGTTAAGAAGGGAAAGGAAACCGGCATGTCATATTCAGAGTAGAATTACATAAAAGTAGTTTTATATGACTTATAGAGGTGAGATCATATTACCATATTAGTTTAACATACAGAAGTATTTTGGCAATCAGATTATTTTTGCCAATGCATTTCCTAATTGCAGAGTAGTTTAATCAAGAAGATACTGTCCCCTGCAGAAAAGACTTAGGTACCATACTGAGAGTGCATACTATTACATTAAGGTTAATTAAAGCCCAGGGGCATTAAGGTCTTCTTAATTAAACTTCATGCATAAAAATATTTTAAAATAAAATACAGAAATCTATAATTAAATACAACAGCTAATTGTTTTTCCCTGTGGTTACACACATTTTAATAACCTTCTTCAGCAGATAAAATCTGAGAAAAGAACATATCAAATAGAAAAATAGAAGGAGAAGATAATGGCCAAGAAGGATCAACTATGATCTAAAAAGTACACCTGCTGAAGTAGCTTTGCAGATATTGAGATTGGGCATATTTAAAAACTTTCTGCCATTGCCTCAAGGCTATAAAAATAAACCATTGACTCCTATTTTTTTTGCATTATTTTTAATGAAAATAATACTCTATTTTTGTGTAAGAAGTCAATATAATATTGTACAGTAAGGGTTTCCCTATGTAAACCTTAAGTACGTATGATATGAAGCTATACAGTTCTTGTAAAGATAAAAAGTTTCCTGTCAGTTGTGTCCGATTCTAGTACACAGTGCTCATCTCCCATTTCTTGGCCAGAGGAGCCAGAATTATCCAAAGACAAATTTCATTGTCATGTGGCCAACATGGCTACACGCCAAAGGTGCACAGAATTCTGTTACCTTCCTACCAGAGTGGTACCTATTAATCTACTTGTATTTGCATGCTTTGAAACTACTAGGTGGGCAGGAGCTGGGGCAAATAATGGGAACTCACCGTATTGCATGGATCTCAGAACTTGAACCCAGGCTGTCAGCTTTCCAGCTGACAAGCTCAGTGTCTTTACTCAGTGAGCCACCACATGGTTATATGTTAATTATAATATAGTATATTATACAAATATTACATATATTATTTATATCATATTATATATTATTTCATGTACATTATTTTGTCTAGAAATTATTTTTATTCTTTTATTTAAATGAGAGGAATAGTTTGCAGACCACCCTAAACAACAATCACATTATACATTAAAAATATAAAGTATAATGCTAAGTGATTGTAGCATTGAAGCACACAAAAAATAATTGTTAGTAAATGCTTTAAGATATAGGAACATTAATTAATGAACGTACTTATAAGATCATGAATAAAGTAAAAAAGTATTTATAGAGAATATTTGTAGCTCAGGCTTGAAATGAATGGTCTTTGGTGCTGTCTGGGCTTAGCTGCGTTGTTGCAAACATTTTATTATCCAGACTAGGCACCTGACAATGTTACCTAGTTTGGGTAATAAAACATCTGAAAGAAAACAATCAAGATCAGAGAGCATCAAGGATCCCTCAAAGACTGTATTTGTAAAATCAGAATAACTGGATCACATGACTTAGAACATTGTAATATTGTATCTAGTTTTGATCACCACATTACAAAAAAAGATGTTGACTCTAGAAAGAGTGTAGAGAAAAACAACAAAGATCACTAGGGGACTGGAGATTAAAATATGCAATGAACAGTTGCAATAACTGGGTATGTCTAATTAATAAATAGAAAAACTAGGGGTGACATGATAACAGTCTTCCACGTATCTGAGGATTTGTCACATAGCAGAGGAGGTTAACCTATCTCCCAAAGCATCTGAGAGCAAGACAAGATGGAAACTTATCAAAGAGAGATCCAACTTAGAACGAAGGTGAAATTTCCTGACAGTGAAAACAATTAATCAGTGGAATGACTTGCCTCCAGATGTTGTTGATGCTCCATCACCGTCTATTTTTAAGAAGATATTGGATAGCCATTTGTTTGGAATGATCCCCAGGGAGTTGGACTAGAAACCTTCCAAGGTACCTTCAACTCTATTTTTCTGATAGCTAAAAGAAGAAAGATTATATGTGGTGCTGAAAATTTTGTCTTTTACATTAGACTGAAGTTATTAAGTAAGATGGAAAGAACAGTCAATTACTCAAGATCATGTATTGAATGTGATTTATTTGAAATGTTTATTGAATACTGACATTCTCAGTTTTTATGTTTATTCATATTGTCACAGGAAAAGCCTTATAGAGTATGAATTCATGTTATTGTAGTATTTATTCAAATCTCCAAATTTTACAAACCTTACATTGTTTCTCTATGTAAAAAGGACTTCCATCAAGATATTATTATCAGTTAGCATCAATCCAGGTCAAATCTTGGAATTAAATAATAGTTAAAGAAGTGTGATAGAGATTTGCATGATGGCATTACATCTAAATCCTTTCATATTTATTTGTCTTATCTTACTTTTGGTCATTTTCTATTATTTTGTTTGAAGTACTATATATGAAAGGAAATGCATGTTCATGTATTTATTATATAAAATAATATTAAATTTCATTATAAACAAAGTAATTTCAAGTAAAGTATAAATCAAGTTTAAAAATGTAATGGTTATGTTATCTTAAATTAAAAGAATTATAATAGTTTAAGCACAGAATGTAACATAAACATGAAATCATAAATTATAACATATTAAAGCCAGAACAAAAATAGTAATTGTAATGTACATAATAATAGGTTCAACCAAGATCTGACAATTTCAAAACATTTTGCTTAGATAAAGGCTCAATTTGATTTTTCTAATGAAACTGCATTAACAAAGAGACCTATAACTTTACCTTTAAACAGCAGAAAGGCTGTTCTGATTTGCTTGAGACAAGTGATTTCTCAATGTGCAGAATTGAGGGAGAACATTTTGTTCTGTAACATAAAGCTTTTCATTGAAATGTAATGTACTTACTTCAACCTATCTTTAGATGTAAGGGAGAAAATAACCAACTGTTATTTTAAGCATATACAAATGTAAATCTTATAGATGTCCTATGTGCATGCAAACCATGCATCTTGAACTGGGATTTTGTAACAACTGACAGTCAGCAAAGAACAAGCATACCTTCACAATATATTGTCCATATAAAAGTTGTCACAGTCAATCAAGTCTTAAAAACTTTTGGGTGAAAAGAAAGAAAAAAACACTCAATAATAGTAACAGCACTTAGACTTATATACCATTTCACAGTGCTTTTACAGCCCCATCTAAGTGGTTTACAGAGTCAGCATATTGCCCCCAACAATCTAGCTCCTTTGACCCACCTCGGAAGGACAGAAGGCTGAGTCAGCCTTGAGCCTGGTGAGATTCTGTCTGCCAAATTGCAGGCAGCAGAAGTAGCCTGCAGTACTGCATTCTAACCACTGTGCCACCATGGCTAATAATAACTGCAAAAACTGTACCACTTGGAACAACATATATTTTGCGAAGGTACTTAGTTGATACCTAAAATGCTGGCAGCAACCCATATCAACCACCAGTGCCAGTCAATAATGTGACACATTTTTAAATGTTCAGTTGACTGAGTTTCATGTTTAATGAATAAAGTGTATCATAATAATAATAATACTCACATATTATACATAAAAATTGCTGGAATTTTTATGTAATGCTTTTCTATATTTTCTTTAATAAGTTGTTAATGTTGAATGTTGTTTAATTGAGGATTATGTTTAATAACCCGAGTCCCCAGGGAGAGGGGGCGGTATATAAATTTAATAAATAAAATAAATAAATAAAAGCACTGTGGATAGTTGTAAGTTCCTGGACAATATGAAAGAAAAAAGCATATTATAATTCTTCTTCAGGAGCATACCATATTTCTATTTTCGTAATTCTGTTAGATAACTGTGGTACCAGCCTACTTCTGCTTAACGCCTATAATAAGAATGGAAACAATTTCAGAAATGCATGCCGCATATTTGACTTTTCAGGAAAATTAATGATTTTTTTCAGGTGGGGTTGCACTATATGGGAGGAAGGCTAAATGTGCCGACTTTCATATAATAGAACAAGATATTTCAGTGTCACCTTATCATTGCCTTTTTAAAAAAGTGTTCATATCTTTGCTGTTTCTAAGTAGGTTATGATTAAATTTATAGCAAAAACATTACCTAAGTTCCCCGAAGATGTTCTTAAAGGATGAAACACAGTCCCAAATCTTGATGTTCCAAGGAATATTGGCATCCATCAATAGATGTAGAAGCATCATCATGCTTGGCCAAGTAATTGAGATTTTTCTAAACTCTCAGAAATGCCAAAGCCTTATGTTTTGCAAATTGTTGGTAAATATAGAAAAACTCACCAGCAGAAAGTCATCTTAGTGTAATGACTGTCAGATGTAAGATGATAAGAACCACATTACTGATACTAAGCTCCAAAAACCAGTATTTTGTAGCCATATTCTGACTTACCAAATTCTGAACAATTATGGAGTAGATTATAAAATGGAGATTGAAACTTCACTTCTCCCATGAATTCATCATTAGAACTCAACTAATGAGAAAGAGGAAAGTAATAGAAACAATGGAGCTGTCAGGCCAATGAGCTAAAAGAGATCCAAAAGGCTTTGGAAAAGAAATAAATAGACTTAGTATGAAGAGGTCCTTTTCTGTGACCATTGAGTGCCAACTCCAAGCCAAGTAGCATAATTTATGTTGAAGATTTTCTCTTAAAAGTTAGTAGAAGTTTGATAGAAAGTCTTTAATAGATTAATCAGATCAACTTTGGCAAAAGCATTGTGAAATTTTCAAAGTAACACTGGTGTATTGATCAAATCAGACAAGCCACACTTTATTATTTTGTATTCATTAAGTTGGTAAACAAGATTTCTCTTAAAGTGTTCTGTTACAGTTAACTGCTGAGATATGTGATTTATACCTCAGGCTGAACTGTCACATATTTTGCATTCTGTTGGGATTTATAAAAGCTATAAGAAGAAAAGAAGAATTAGCAGCTTTTATTGACACATTTTTGTAATGAAAGATGACAGTCAAGAAGTAAATTAATTCTGCTCAGTGTGCCACATTTATCTGGGCCATGTCCTATCAACTTTAGCAGAAGAAGGCACATTCTCTTTGTGGGAGACAGCTGGAGTGAAGGAGAAGGATGCTTTCAACTTCGTCATAATAAACAATGAACACTTACAGAAAAAAAGGCAAACTTTCTTCCCAAAAACATAAATTCTACCAGGAACATTTGGGAGGGGGGAGGGGGGAGGAGGGAGGGGGGAGCCTTCTATAATTATAATCAAGCATCTAAAATAAAATATTCCTATAGTTCAAGAACAGCAGGCAGTTAAATTTGAAACTCTAGAACTTTTACTAGACTTCAAATGCAAATGTAAGTCATATGAATGGGGGATGGGTGGGTGGGGATTACAGCTGCTGTTTAAGAAGATTGGGAAAACTTCCAAATGGCATAGTTTGCTTCTCTTTTAATGGTAAAAATGGTAAGTTCTTAACTAAAAGTCATGGACAATTTAAAGTATAAGATAGATAATAAAACCTCATATTTGTCGATATTTGACAATCTAACTACTAAGACATGAAAAAATGGGAGGTTTATGTCCTTGATCTGTATTTATTTCTGTCACTCATTGACTTGCTTCCTTTATCTGACTCTGAAAATAAAATTTAAAAAAAAAACTAAGTCAGTTATTTTAATATAGTTTGAATGTCTTCTTCTTGATGGTCCAATTGCATGTAGAAAAGTAAGTATTGCAATAGTCAGAACAGATTTCTTGCATTCTAGGTATGACATGTTGTAGATTTCTTTGTGATGAAACTTGAGACAAATAGGAAGCCAATCCTGTTCAGATAATGTAAAGGTATTTTCTTCTGTCAAGGGAATTAGTTTTTATTTTATGTTGCACTAGTCGATAGGACTGTAATGGTATAGCCTGTCTTGCATCATGTCATAGTCTTTATCTTTTGTTTCCACCTACCAATGATATCACAGGAGTTGAATTTTAAGACATAGCAGATGATAATCAACTCTACATTTTAAAATGGTCTGGTAAATATAAAACATTTCCAGAGGTTTAACATAAATCTAATGCAATGAAGAGTTCTTGATTAAGGTTGATTATCTTAAACTAAGGATAGGCTAGAGTTTTGCATGTTTCCAGAGACTCCATCTCTGTAATATCTAATGCCTTGTATAATTGCAACATTAAATTTTAGTTTCCTGCTTGTAATTTTAGTTTTCAGTCCGCAATTCATATTTGGCACAGCTGAAAACAAAAGTACTTAAAAAAAGAACCTAGGAACAAATGCACCTATTCTTATGCATAGCACGGGCCCCATACACTTTGCACAATTCTTGACTGTTGCAGCCAATAACTTTTTCAGAAACTATTTTTATTTATTTATTTTTCACAACTTCTATACCGCCCCCTCTCCTGAAGGACTCGGGGCGGTGTACAGCCGTCTAAAA
>JAEANM010004575.1:0-20610 GCA_017656035.1 Myanophis thanlyinensis
TCCTCTCCTCTCCTCTCCTCTCCTCTACTCTCCTCTCCTCTTCTCAACCAGCTGGCTTTCATTCCTAAGGCAGGACTTGAACTCATTTTCTTGCTTTGTAGTTAGTGCCTTTACCATTAAACCAAACTGACTTTCATAATAATAAACAATAAACAGTAAAGTAGTTCTTGGAATCTCTGCAGTGTTTATTTGTCTCAAAGATCTGGCAGGTTTAGAGTTACAAGGTTTCTGAACAATGGCCACTCCATCAATCTAGAGTTCATCTTGAGCTTAATTCAGCCCATCTTGTCTCTGACAATCTTCAGACACTGAATATATATAAGGAGATTGTCAGTCATGCAGGTTGTGGTTTTCTCAAAGATGCTTTTTCAACAGGCAACTGGACTTTCTTTGTTTTGCCTTAAAGATGTTTGGCTTCTCATCCAGAAAGCTTCATCAGGGGGGAGGATAGAAGACTAGTTCTGACAGGATGGGGGATGAGATGGAAGGATCATGTTTCTTTGCAGTCATCTGGTTGTTAGTACTCTCTCTTCAGAGCTGTTGAGGGTTTATTTGTGCCCTCAAGGTCACCTGAATCAGACTGCAAATGGATGTGGAACCTTCTTGGAACTGTTGAAAGGACTGTGTTGAAAGGACAGGAGATAGATGGTGTCTTATCCCTCCTCTCTGTTGATAGAGGGCTGTTCAATTTTAACATAGATGGCATCTTTTACCCCTCTTTCAAGCCAATGGCCCTCTTTATCCAGAATCTATCCAGACTAATCTATCCTATCCAAAGGATGCCCATTGCATCTTTTCTTTAGTCTAGAGTTGAGTTATATAACAGGCTATCATTAGCATAGTGATGATAACAAACCCTGGACTAGTGAATGTCCTGGTCCATCCAGGTACCATTGTATATAACCTATAATGATTCAGTTTCCGTCCCATGCTCAAGTCTGAAATCAGATTGACAAGGATCTGGCAACATATTCCTATGTTTTTGTATATTCATTCGTATTCCATCAATTCAACTCAATAATAAAAATAATTCCAGGAATCTTTTCCTTCCAATCATACTTAACTCATTTCCCTTATCTTCCATAGCTCAGCTCCAACCTTGGACTTACATCTAGTTTCTCTCCATCTAATTTCTTCTTTTTACCAGCCTTTTGCCCTTGCCCAATTATAATCTGCCCACCTCTATCACTTACAGCATAGTTAGACTAGTGACAGTGCTAACTGTGAATGTTTATGGTTTCCCACTGTCTGTTGCTCATGGTTACACCCACATACAGTGTGTTAAGAACATATGCATCATTTGATTTCTCCTTCTTATAATTTGTCTTTATGCCTATATTTAATTTACAAATGCATTTTTTTCATATTTGTTGGGCTCGCATGTGTCTTAAAGGAAACATGTATTGTTTTACGGATGTTGGCATTTCTGATTGAAAACTTTCTGTCATATCCATTATGCATACTCCAGTTTGTAGTCTTCGGAATAATTAATTTATCTTTACTCACAATCTGTGTGTTTGCATAAGATGATCAAATATTGCCCTATTGTATGAGAATTCAATTATGCATGTTTCCAAGAAGTTATTTTTTTTTAAATGAAAGACAGATTTCTGAAACCTACTGTTCTCATATGGCATGAACTGATGGATTTTTTATGAAGTACACCTTTTACGTCTCCTTGCTTGACTAATGAACAAATTTATAACCAGGCTTCTGAATGTAGAATTAAAGGTTCTTGCAAGATTAAAAAGTGGAAATAATTTGAAAAAAAATGTGTGCAAAGTAAAATAATGGGGATCAAATCAAGTAGAATTGTTAATTTATAGCCCTAGAAATTGTAAAGTAGGATAGTAATGTGGATAAAAATTATAAGCAGAGAGTTAGGCAAATCCCTTATAAATATTGTAATTAAGTTTGCAGGGAATGAAAAAAAAAGCTAATAGTGAACTGGCCTAGGTGGAGAGAAACGTGGGGGAAAGTTTCTCAAAGTATTGAAAGAAATGCTGGCTTAATTAAAAGACAATAATTACAATAATAGCAATAGCAATAAGACATACCTCTCTCTCTTAAACTTATATCTCTCTCCATAATGCTTTACTGCACTCTGAGCAGTTACAAATGTCAGCATATTGCCCCCAACAATCTGGACCCCCATTTTATGACTTTAGAAGGATGAAAAGCTGAGTCAACCTTCAGCCAGTCAGGCTCGAATTTGTGGGCAGAGTTATCCTAAAATATTGCATTTTAACCACTGGGCTACCAAACTTGGAAATTATAATAAGAATTTCTCAGCTTCAAGATTCTGAATTTACCGGTACTTCAATGTTAAGGATAAAATTAGTGTAGTTCTTGCTTCTCTAGCTTTGTCCATGTGTATGAGGCACGCTATCCTTTCTGACACTTTTTCATAATTCAACTATCTTTTTGATTGAGTTACATGCCTATTGTTCCATATCTTCACTTTTTTAATGTACCTAAGTTATGTTTATTAAGCTCATGTTAGAAAATTACACTAAATATTTAATGTATTAAATATTTTAATATTATATTAAATTTGATGTTATAGTAAGATCTGATTTCTTGAAGGTGTGCATTTCACTCCATTCAGGTTTAGTTTTCCCTTAGTATTTTAGCAGGTCATAGTCACTTTATCTCAGTGTTTGTGCTACTTCATTGTCAGGTTCTACTGTGCTGATGGGCTATTTTAAGTCAAAAATAGTTAATCCACCTGTATTTCCTCTGACCTCTGAAAGAAGAAATAGTCAGAAGGACAAATCAGGAATTTCTGGGAATCAACATGCTTGGCAGAATTTATCTCTCAATAAATATCCATGTAATTTTAAGTCTCCCATCATGATTACTTCATATTTCTTTAAAAGCACTATGATTCCCATCTTTTCTTCCATTGATGTGTTCTGAATCTCAGTTATACTTATTAAGTCATATTTGCCCTCTTTATGAAAGAGTGCAAATTAATCTTGTTTATTGGCAATCCTCTGACCATAGAGGACATAAAGTGTCATGTTTTGTTGGAAAGCACCCAGCCTGCCAAGGAGAAAGGATCAAGCATGGAACTAGCCTGAAGTCATTGCACAATTGCAAAAGGGCTAGGACTGATACCTCCCTCCCCCGCAGGTTCCTTGGAGCCTTATCTAATTGTTTCTAGTAGTAGGAGATACCTGTATTATAGGCAGAACATAATAAAGTAATTACTCTGAACCCTGTATGTGTGGGTCTGGTTGTTTGTGCTTGATAGATTCCTGAGATTTCTTCCAACAGCTTCAAAGATCATGGTGATAGTTGTAGTTTAACAATATCATTTGGATCAAAATGGATTAGTACAAAAGGTCATTATTAATGAATTTCATAAATCTTGGAAGTTGTTCTATTGCATTAGTAATCCATGCTCCTAATAGACAATACACTGTTTACTTCTGTTCCTCATAGCAATGGGTTACTAATTACAGAGTTCTCAAGTTACAACCATAATGAGCCTGTTGATTATAGTTGTAAGTTGTAATGGTCACAAAATAAGGCAGTCACATAACTTTTTGGTAGCAGTTGTTAAGTGAGTGCAGCAGTCATAAAATGAATGTCATAATTCTTAAGTGAAAGCTATGGTCATTAAGCCAACCCATTGTTTGCTTTGGCGCAGTTTTACCAAAAATTCGAAGTAAATGTAGTTTTTGATGAAACTGTAGTAAAATGCAGTCACATGACTGTCATATTGCTAAAATGCAGTCAAATGACCATGCGTGGAAGCAACCATAGGAACCAAGATCCAGTTTGTAAGTCCCCTTTTTCAGCTAGGTTCTAATTTTAAGCAGTTGCTAAAGTCATAAATTGAAGACTTACTGTACTAACTAACTAACTAACTAACTAAAGAAAACTAACTGTTATGACTATTTCTAGCTGCATCCCCTCTGGTCTTCAGGAATCAGCCCTTATTCAGAAGTATCTTTTTATTCCCCCTGAAGGCTCACAGTTTGTTTCTTTTTTTTTACATAAAAGTTTTTTTATTTTTTTAAGACAAACATACAAAAAAACATACATAATATAAAAAACATATAAGTCTAAAAAGACATCATCTAATTCTATGCTTACAGTGTGTCGGTTGGTTACAAAATAATTTTTTTTGTGCCATTCTTTCATAGTCTTCCCTTTCAATTATATTCTAATTGTTTCTTTCTTGTTTCTTTGATGAAAGATGAAAGTATATTTTTAGTTCTAATGTCAACCCTCTGAGGTAGGCCCAGTCAGGACACAGATACTACAAGAAATTCTAGAACCCTACTTTATTAATTTGACTACAATAGTACTTTGAAATCCTGACTGTATTTACCCTTCCTTTCCTCTTATACCAAAGAGAGTCAAAGTGATCCAGCATTTTCTCATGTTGTCATGTTTTCTGAACAGAGTTCAAGGGTACTAGAGGACCAACAATGCCTAAATTTTCCCCACTTCATTTTTGGGTCACAACAGCTAAACTCAATCCCACACAATTAGATTAGACAGTGCAACACCTTCAGCTTCTCTTTACTAATGATATGGACACAGAGTCGTGCAAAGAAATGATTGATTTCCTTGGTCTCTCTTTGCTGGAAGAATAGTGAAGATGCTTTCTTATTTTGGACAAGTTTTCTTTAGTAACTAAGTACATACAGTGTCTTATTCCCTGAATATTTATGAATGTGATTTTTGTAGCTCTGTTTTCTGAATTTGGCCAAATATAAGTTTTATTTATATATTATTTTTTTACTACTTTGGGTGGTTCTTGGTTAATAAACATAATAAGTCTTATTCAAGTTGTTTAGTCTAGTGGTTAAGGCACCAGGCTAGAAACCAGGAGACTGGAAGTTCTAATCCTACCTTAGACACAGAAGCCAGCTAGGTCACTTTGGGTCAATTACTCTCTCTTAGTCCAGCCCACTTCACAGGGTTGTTGTTGTGGAGAAATAGGAGAAGAAAGGAGGATTAAGTATGACAGCAAGCACTGGTTATGGAAATCTGGACCTTTAAGATTGTGAATCTCAGAGCCAAAGATTTCCCTCCATTTCTTGTCCCTTTGGAATAATTAATTAACTAAATGCTTCATGTGCCATCACTTACAAGAATCCTTAGCCTTCACAGCACTCAGGACGTGTTTTGAAAAACATGTGAATGCAGAGCCTTTTAAAATAACCTTTATTACACTAATAGAAGTAATGTTTCCTAGCACAAAACAAGATATCAACAGAAAATTAGTTTCTTGGAATCCAGATGATTCCTTACCTTAGACCAGTGGTGGCAAACCTTTGACGTCACCAAGTGCTGGCCTTCGTGCCGGAAGGGTATGCCAAATCATCCCACGAAACACACGCTGGCTCCAAATCCCGTTCTTGCGCACCGTTGCATGGAGCCAGCTGGATGGCACGTGATGGTGTGCAAGAATGGGATGCAGAGCCAGCTGGCTGGCGTGCGACGGTACGCAAGAATGGGATGAGGAGCCAGTAGGGCTGCGTGTGGCACGTGGGACAGTTTGGCGTGCCGTTTCCGGCATGCGTTCCATAGGTTTGCCAACACGGCTTTAGACTGTATATTCATATAATCAGTATACTCATGAGCCAGTATCCACCTATTCTTTTATAAATTATATATTAATTATGAAGACGGATCATCTATATCATTCATAAATCAACAGCTGCAATAACATTTCAGTTTACAATGAAGGGACTTAAGAAATAACATTTTTATTAATAATTTGAAGATCTCAGTGGAAGATATATCTTGTGAATAAGATGACAGTATATGTGTGCCATTACATTTAAAGTATATCTCAAAGCCTGACTCCCAGCTATATTATTGCAGTCTCCCAAATTCCCAAGACTGTACTGCCAAAATTTGGCAACAGATAACCAAGGTTCAGTAATATATTCAAAACCTTTCCCACTAATATAGGATCTAAAAGAAGTGCATATCCAAAGTTCTGAAAAAGGATTTACATTTCAAATATTTCATTTCCATGCCATTGCAGTTAATATTTCAGAATTGTCCATAATTTAAACCCAGGGGGAATGAACAAATGAGTAACTGGATAAGGATTTATGCAGCATTTATTCTACAGTCCTCCAGATTCAGACATGTGCCCTAAGGATGATAGGATGTATAAGGATTTCTTCTTTTGAGAATGACCTCAAAGGGGAAAAAAACCAATATTGGATGCTTCCTTCAGTCTGCCCGTCTCCAAGAGTGGCTCTTTCTAATGTCAGGGAAATTCGATGTTGGACAAGCTCTAACAATCACCCCTTCTCTTTGAATTGGCACAGAATTTAGACAGTTAAAGTTAATATCAATACCCTCCTACTGATTGCAGTAGGATAGGGAAAAGAAGTGTCAATAATTAAGAGATGCAAACTTTTATTCTTTCTAACTTGTCTTCTACTGAGAAATCGAGAACAGAGCTGAATTTGTAGGAGTCTCTCATAACAGAGTGTTATGTGAACAATCACATTTTGAAGTTGTCATGAAATGCACTAATAAAGCATTTTAAAATGAAACTTTTCAATCAGTTGTATGCTATATATTATTTCAGGTCGCCAGAACGCCACAGTACTTGGTAGCTTAGACCTATAGAGAATATATATTTATTCAATGCTGTGCACCGTGTAGTGATTTGTACACATAATCCCTTTCTTTTGGTTCAGAGACCTACTCAATTATAACTCTTCATACATTGCAACTCCTACAAAATTACTATTCTAATCAGTGGACTTTCAGGTAAAATGGTAAACTGAAGATAGCTCTGCTAAAAGCAGAGCCAACCATCATAGCAGAATGAAGAGTCATTGAGTAGAACAGCTCTTTGTAATTTCTCTCCAGACAAGGAGACAACTTGAGATTGACCACAAGTACTCCAGATAGTTGCTCCTCACAAGGAGGGTGCAAGACAATTTTCAGAAGGTTTAGGGCTCTGGATGATGATGGAATATCCATAATTTTGCTCAAACCACAATTGGCACCTGGGTTCACAAAGTTCCTTTTATAATCACTTTGGGGAATTGCTTGTTAACTGCTTTCACTGGCTAGGAATCTTTGTGTCGACACATTTTGAGGCACTGCATGAGTTTTCTTCAATCCTTAGCAGAGAAAATTTTAAATGCAAATTTAATTTTTAAAAAAGGGTTTTTAAATAACCAGCAAAATGGTGACTACCACTTGGATTTTGGAAAGTTACAAACAGACTAAGAATCCAGATAGTTTTGAAATAATATTTTGGAACTAATTGTAAGAATCCTTTTTGTGGGAAAATACTGTTGTCTTAAAAAAAAAAAAAATTCTTAAAAAATATGATAGGATGGGACTTTTGAGGTTGGACACTAGAGGGAACTAGAAGGAACTAAAATGTACAATTAAAAGAGAAAAATACTTGAATTTGATTTATTAATACAGGATGGAGTAAAATATTTTACCATGCACCTTGAAGAGTATTTTTGAATAATGGACCAGTGATGAAATGCAGCGTGGTTGCACCATTTCTACCGAACTGGTAGCAACTGTGATGTTTGGCCCCGCCTACCCACCACGATGAAATTTGGGCCCACCCACCCCTCCCTGTTCTTTTCTGTCCTTTATCCTCTTCTTTTTTATCCACCTGAATTGCGTAGAATAGCTGTTTTGCGCACCTCCACAGCCTGCCCAATCCACCCAGGCAGCCTCCAGTAAGGAAACACAAGCAATTTAGAAGCCGTGTGGTTGGCACGCGTATAGTGTGTGTGCACACACCCTGAACCGGTAGCAAAACCAGTTGGATTCCACCACTGTAATGGACCCAGATGTTAATTTTAAGAGTGTCTGCCTCTACCAATAAATTAATATGCAAACGTTGTTGTAGAAGAGGAACAAGTTTTACTGGACAAGATTGAGACTGATCTGAAAGTGGATATAAAAATGAGAGGCTACAAGAACGATATGGGGAAAAGATATCATATTAGCCATACAAAAGAAACTGGTAGATGTTTTAATAATTAAAAGTGATACACAAACAACAAACCAAGATAGTGACCTAGATACATTGACTTTAGAAAAGAGGCTTGTTAAAGCTTTGAAGAATTTTGTGAAAAGAGACAAAGAAAAAAAACGAAAAGTAATCAAGTATGTATGAAGTGTGTAAACTGAAATGAGATGGTTTTTCTTTTCTGTAGCTGAGAAAATGATATAATTACTTTAACACTTAAAAAAAGTAATTGAATGTCAACTATTTCAGACATACAAACATTATGAGGGGACCTTGGTGCTCTCTTGGTTGCTTTCTTGCAGGCGTTTCATTATCCAAACTTAGTAAGATCATCCGTGCTGCAACTAAGCTCTAAGAACACCAAGGACACCTCATTTCAACCCTGAGCTACAAATATTCTCCTTTATTGTTACAAACATTATACAAATCCTTAATGCCAGAACATACACAATAATAATGTTGCAATAATTTTATTACTCAAAACAAAGCAAACTATAGCAGTAGTTATTCATTTATACTGTTTTGTTCTTTGTAACTTCATTGTAATACAGACCCCAAAATTGACTTGTGCTTCTTATATAATCACCAGATTGCATAACCTAATTGTATCTGAAATGCTCATGAAAAATGAGACATCACTTTAAAATTGATTAATAATTCAGTAGTGCTATTTAGATGGGGAAAAAACTTTTAAGTATTTGAAGCATCTTATAAGTTTTATTGATTTTTTTTAATGTGACATGGGTAATGTGTGAGGTCCATCTTTCAAATGGAACAAAGGTGTATATGTTTTTTGGGGAGGGGGCTGTTGCCAGTAAAAACAGACATATGAGATTATTTGACCTTTTTAAAATCTTATAACTGGTTTTTAAACATTTGACCCCAAGTAAGACAGAGTTGCTTGAAACCAACCATGCTAGTTTATATGAAATTAAACATTGGTCCTTTTGGCTTTGAAGGGTTATTCATGCTAAAAGCCCCTAACCCAAACATACCTTTCTACAAACACATAAACTTTCACTTCAGCCATAAAAAAATTTAAAGTGAAAATAAAAAGTGAAGAATAGCTGATAAGCTGCAAAAACACTCTGGGAGGCAAGTGGAGTACTTTGAAAGCAAAATAAACTAACTCACTAGAAATAATTTATTTTCATGACATGTTGGGTCTTCTTCTTTCAAACTCATTGTCTTGGTTCTCCTGGCCCATTGCTTATAGTTAGCCCTCAACTGCCTGAGTGCTTGCTTGCCAGTAGGAGACAGGAAGGTTAATCAGTAGTCCCAAGGAAAGAGGAAAAGTTACACAGAGTTATTGAAAAGGAGAGTGGGATTGTTTCATACACTGATCCTTAAGAACTGTAAGACACACAAGCCCAAGTTGGGTAGTGCAGGTCAGCACACAAACAGAAACTCTTTCAAAGTGTAAACTTTTACCATTGTCCAGAGCAAAATAAAGTTCCCCAAAACAACAGGATTTAAAAAAAGAACCATGAGCATGCTGGCATAAATAGCCTATATTTTTGGGTAGATTTAGCTAAGTGATGGGTGCAATTTGAAGCACCTGTTTTTCAGATAACTTGGGGTTTCATTGTGCCAAAAGAGAATGGGATCTTGACCTCAAACTTGGGTAACCAACAAATCATCAAATACACTTGGGAAAGATATTTGAGTGCTGAGGAACAGAAGAAACTCTATTGATGCAGAAGCCACTTATATAGGGAAGCAGAATCTAGATACTAGATACAAAGAGAGGGAAGCAAGTATCAGGGTGCCAATGTTTCTGTGTCTACCTCACTTTTGCCTCCCCAGAATTCCAAAGACCTCAATTCTTTTGTATGCACATTTTCCAGACAAAACATTGATATGGCAAAACTTAAAATCAGATTAAGCACTGACCTTTTCCCAAGTCCTTGTGTAAGCAGACTATTTAATGCAAATATTTACTTGCCCCAGAGCCTAAGTATTTGCATAAGTTCAACATATCTTCTGTACTACTAGACCACATCTTTCCTATTATTTTCCCTTTCTGAAATTTGATGCACACAAACATGCCCACACTAAGGGAAGCAGTAGACATTTTGCCCCATCAGCCAAGGTACTCTCAACCAAGGTTCAACTTGCAATTCCAGGACTTTGAGTGGTCTATGTGTCACTATATGTTTGAGGGCCAAGGTGGGGTGTGGCTGGGGGTGGGCATGGTGGGCATTTGACACAGGCTCAAGATGCATTTTCCCCCTTCTTTCTTCCCACAGTTCTTTACTATAACCATTTTCCTATCTCTTCTACCAGATATTACTGGCAAACATTTATTACTTATTCTTCATACTCCACTAAACTTTTTATTTCTAAATTTATACCCCATTGTTTAATAGTAAATTGCTTTTCCAGGCAGAAAAGCTATTTATACTATTGTATTTTTATTATTCAACTAATAATAAAAATACAATAGCATAAATAACATGATAATACAAGATCTAACAGCAGAGGTAAATTTCCAGGATAGTAAATAGAAATGGCTGTCAATTATAGATTGTTGATTGTAGATTAAATGGACCTACAGTATGTAAAATCTGGCATTAAACTGTAGTATTAACATAGGATGTTGCTTGTTTTCTATCCAGATCAGGCACTTACTTGAGGCCACATAATTGTAGTCCAGTCCTCCTGCAGCACTCTGCCAGTCGAAAATGGACTGTATGTAGGTCGTGGGACTTCCACACAGCCCATTTTCAGCTGGCAGAGTGCTGCAGGAGGCAGTGGAGACTGAAAACAGGCTGTGAGGAGCCACATGCATGTCCATGGCCCATTTTGGCTGGCAGAGGCACTGCGGGCCAGTCCTTTAATATTTCCAGGCCGGCCCCACGGGCTGGATGTGACCCAAGGGCCTTGAGTTTGACACCTCTGTTTTAGACTATTTGGGTAACTTGTTGCTAGTTAGACCAATGCCCTAGAAAACATTTTCCTGTGGCTATATAATACTGGGCACAGTTGATAGTAAGATTAATGTTTCTGTCATTACTAATTCAGAGTCAACAATAATCTTTCAAGGAATTTTCAGTGTTTCCAGTTTTATATACTGTACTGCATTTCTGGGCTGCTTTACATTTTTTCTTTGTACTTTGCACTTTGCTACCTCAGATCCCATCTATCATTCAGACCTAAACCTTTCAGTTTTTCTCACATATGCAGTAATAGGTTTAGAATTCCTTATTAGGTAGAATTTTCCAGTTGCCAGAAGCTCAGCTCTTTGCTTTATGCTGTCTTCATCCCATCCAAAAATGTTCCTGTACCATGCCTGCAGCATTTATGGTGAAAGTATTTTTGCTGTAGCAATTTTGTATGGAAGTATTGGAGAATGCCTGCTACATAGCACTTAACTAAGAATATTTGGACACCCCCTGTTAAAATATCAGATAGGTACAATTATTCAGAAAATGCCTATTGAATAGCAGCTGCTCAGTTAACTGTACACATTGTAAAAGCTCTGACTCATTGCAGAGTGAGGTTAATCTCTAATTCCATTTCTCTGATGCTAACATAAACAATGAAATGGGGATCTATGAAGACACAGAACCTGTAAGTTATAATCAAGTAGGTGCAATTATATTCTTGGTGATTTATATACTATCCCACAAGGTTGCTGAAAGATGCTACAGGTTGTTTCATCTTTTTTCCCTTCCACATATATAATTTTCACTTCAGAAAATTGACCTAATTCAGTAGTAAATCTTATTACCCATGGTAATTAACCAAGAAACATTTCATGTTGTTGGCTTTTCAGACTGACAGAAAGAGAACATTCTAAGTTACCAACCTGCCTCACCTCATTTCCTCCTGATTTTTGAAATGCCAGCAGCTGTTGGTATATCTGTGCAATAATTATTTTATTTTTATTTTCACTTTATTCATTAAGATTGCTATTGAAGCAAAAGCTGGTAAAAGCAAAATATCCAGAACTCTTATTTAGGGACAGCTTATATATCAGTCACACGAGAGCCAGTTTGGTGTAAATGGACAAGGCGCCAGGTTTGAAACTGAGAGGCCATGAATTCTAGTCCTACGTAAGCATGAGGCCAGCTGGGTTACCTTGGGCCAGTCACATTCTTGGCCCTAGGAAGAAGGCAGTGGAAAGCCACTTCCAAAATTGTAAAAATATCTAAGCAAAAATAATAAATTCTTAGATAAGTATTGACTTCTATTAAGGAAACAAATTTCTTTAATATTTTAAAAAATATTTTATTTATCTATCAAATATGTATAGCTGCCCATCTTACAAACATGATCCCCCCCCTCCTCTTAGTGTCATTTCCCATTATGGTATGACCATAGCAACTGCATGGAGAGCATTTTTCTTCTATAAGTTAGGTTACCCAAATTTAGGATATCAAGCAGTGCATTTTACATTATCAGTGCAGATACAAGGAAAAATATTTGAAGAATTTTTAAAGACTTTTGGCATATGCAGAATACCCTTTTGTGGTGCTGAAGCAGTTACATCCTCTGGAAAGCTTGACCTGGCTTTCTCAGGTTATCTGGGCACTGACTAAAAATATTTCCACTGGAACTGCAAGCCAAACCAAGCAGGTGTCACATAAAGCGACAACCTGAGACATTGTTCTAAGTCTTCCAGAGAACCCAGTATCCTCAGCACTTTACAGAAGGAGGTTTTTAAATTGTACACCGATATCTTCTATGTATCTTTCTAGGAGTCTTTTATAGCGCACAATGTGTATACATAACCTTCAATTTTACAATATTAAAACTCAGTTTCTGGGAAATTAATTTGAATGGGTTTGGTTGAAAGCAAGTATGGAATGTATAAAATCAACTACCAATTATGTATGCGTCCAGTTTTTTCTATGCAGAAGCACCTAAGCATCTATTATATTTATTTGAAGATGAATAGACAAAGAGACAAGAACAATGTCTTTAGTATGTTGCTCAATCTCCAATTCATCAAGACCAAAACTGGAGACTGTTCCAATAATTTAAACTATAGAATGAGAAGGGTTTGTTATTGTGATTTGCATTGTGATGAAAATATATTTTATTTTAAATATATTTTAATAATAGTGGTGAAGACTATAGGTCTTTCCATGTTTTTTCTCTGCATTGATTAAACATAGATGGTTACCAATTCTGTCACATAATGGGATAAAAAAAAACACACAGAAATATGCTCAGGAAATAAATGCCTACCCACTAAAAAAAAATAAGCTGTCTTTTGCTCAAGAATCCTTATTTACCAGCAGAGGGTGCCATGATCCTCCTGTATCACAAGTTGGCCTGCATGCCAATGAATAAATGTAATTGACAGAGGGAAGTCACAGGGGTGACTGGAACCCTGGTCGTCCAGCGCCCCAGACAGCGGTGACGACAGCTGAGCTAAAGGAACAATCTGTTCAGTGGGAACAGACACCAGCCCTGTAATTTATACCTATTTGCCTTTAATTCTGCAACAAGGCCAAGTTTTAAAAAGCTCTGCCATTGTTGCAGAAATTCTCCTTGCTGCTTTGTGTTCTCCTCTTCATTTGGACTCACAGAGGAATCGGGATATGCTTCTCCATCATTTAAAATGTTAATGGGGAAATCCTACAGAAGAGCATTCTCCTCCTCCTCTTCTTTATTTTTAAAAAATGATCTTGTACATCGACATTATGCCGTGATTAGAATGGGGCTTCGATCAGATGGAGGATTCCCCGAGGCCAGGTCTTGTCCCACCAGCGCATATTGCCTGTCGTCTGACGCCTCGGGGGGGGGGGAGGGCTGAGAATAGAGGAAAGCTGCAGTCTGGTGTAGCAGATGAGCCCCAGCGGTTGCCATGGAGATCTCTAATACAGCCGAAGCTCAAAGAAAGGGCACAGGCTGAAGCACAGGAGCTCCCTGGCAGATGAAGAAGGGACCAGCTGAATACAGAACAGGCCCCTCAGCAAAGTTGTCCCAGATGGAGTTTTAATTTCTTCCTCTTCTAGTCTCACCCCCCCACCTCAAACTCCCAGCTTGGGTTCCCTGAGAAATCAAAGGGTGTGGGGAGGAGAGACAACTGTGCTTGTCACTCTATGGAAGTTGCCTCTTCTTTCCTGAAAGAACTGGGCACGTGCTTATAAGATATTAATGGAGGGATAATGGCCCTAGAGGGGAGGGGATGGTGGCCTTTATGAAGGCGTGATCTCCTCTTGCCATCGGGGTTTACTGAGGGCCAGGGGATTTGTCGGCAGCATATGCGCTCCTGTTAATGATTGAAAAATTACCACAACAATTTGATTAAACCCATGTATGTGACAATTAACTCTCCTGAAGGTTTATCCACCACAGAGGGCCATTTCTTCCAGTAGGGGGGTGGGGGGAGAAACCCTGACAGGCAGAAATAATTCAGCAGAATGGAAGTGATACAGCTGGCAATATCCATTTTAATCTGACACGGAATTAATCACACTTAAATTAATCCAGTTCTTACTGCACCAGTGCTGTTGCTTCCTTATTTATATCTGCCACCACTGCTGCCACCACCCCATTCTGCATACGCTGCTGAGGCATGACTGATTCAATTCCTGCCCAGTCCATGTTTTTTGAAATTTAGAAAGCAAATCCTTCCATTGCGCCATGTTTTTACGTGAGCTAGGGAGCAATTATCTCATAAAATCTGAGTAGACGCCAGATGTAGCACATCTTGAATTCCCTGAGGTATCACAGTTGAATAACCTACAGCAAATATTTTTACCCAATCTGCTGCCCATAGGAGAAAGAGAAAGAGAGATCAATTTTGTCTCCCTCTATACAACTGTGGGGAGGTAGTTGTACTATAAATGTGGCATGCAATCACAGTTCCTGTTTCATAAAATAAGTATGTTTTCTGTTCATCAAGGTTGGCTTTAAGAGTACTTACAAATTTAAAACAGGAACAATGGCATATAATGAAAATAATTGACAGGTAGAATTGGAGCATCAGTCTTAATGCATGTGATAAATAATGACCATGCTTGGCTTCTGGTTATGGGAGTGGTATTGTTTCTGAACTAGTTACATACACTCAGTGTAACATTAGTTATAGAAATGGCATTCTGCTTCTTGTATCATAGTCTAAAGCTTTATGAAAATGCTTGTAATAGAGATAGTGTTGTAACTGGCTTCTGGACTGCAGGAGCAAATTTCATCTAAAATAACAGTAGCCCCAGTAGTTTCAAAAGTTTCACTTGGTAACAAAAGTTCCTCATTCTGGCCAATTGTTTTTTACTCTAAATATCGAAAAATCTCTGCCGGTTTCTATCATAAGAAAAACAGCTTGTTTCTTACTCATTCCAATTTGGACCAGGAGTTTTCCAGCAACCCAGGCATGCAGGAATTTTTCTAAATAAGATTCTTGTATGATTCTGTCCAACTGCTCCTGTAGTGGTGTTGGATGTTTTCAGTTGTGCTAACTTTCTTTACATTTTTGTAATTCCAGTACTTGCAGTCTAGTTT
The DNA here is from genome assembly GCA_017656035.1 of Myanophis thanlyinensis. NCBI lineage: Eukaryota > Metazoa > Chordata > Lepidosauria > Squamata > Homalopsidae > Myanophis > Myanophis thanlyinensis. The sequence continues at coordinate 15,452 of JAEANM010004575.1, forward strand.
ATTTTCTCATAGACCCCTCCCCCATGTCCATGCACCTTCACCCCTTAATGGTGATCTGCTTTACCAATAAACTGATTAGCTTATTTATTTATTTATTATTAATTAATTAATTAAAATTTTAAACCGCCTCTCTCCCGAGAGGGACTTGGGGCAGTGTACAAACATCAAAAAAACAAAGTATAAAATTATAAAAATTTAAAAAATTTAAAAAACCAATTAAAACCCCAAAATTAATCCTACATATGGGAGCAGTTGTATGATTGCAGGTGCATACTCCCATTCTGTTTCCCACCGCTCCTCCCGGAGAACACAAAATTGGAAACAGGTCATCCTTGTCCTTTCAGAAGTAGGACAGTGGTGGAAGATCAAGTGAGGGAGTGGACAGCATCGTCCTTTGAACCATCACCTGGGTGACATGTTGCTCATTCACATTGGCCCACATTGTATCCGAAAGTCAATGCTGGTGGGGATAATTCTGCTTAATTTGCCACCAGTAGTTGCAAGTCAAAGGAGCCCTACTTCTACCCCTCTACTCCTGTGAAAGGTGTTCAGTGTATCTAGTCCACTTCCCTGTGCACCATTTCTTTTTGACCATTTCCTGTTGGGCTGTCAGGTTTCCCTGGTTCCAAAACTAAACCAACAAATTCTCAGGAGTCCACTCCAGCCCCATCCCATTTTCTTAACTTTGGGTTAAGGGACTACTGGCTAGTGCTTATCCCATCCTGCCTTCTCAGCAGTCTGCCTCCTCTGAAGTAGCAGGAGTGAACTCACTCTGTGCTGGTTGTCATATGTTCTGTGATGGAGGCAAGCTAGTCTGAGCCTGGAGAGGTGCTACTCTAATGCACCTGGATGAGTCCCCAAATTGTTCTTGACAATACACAGGCACCCCAAATTGGTGTGGAGTTGGAAAGAACCTAATCTGTGAATTTGAGAGACAAGGATCCAATATCTTTTCGAAGTGGCTTTTTCACTCACCTTCGTTCGGCCTCCAATACCATAACCACAAATACTTAAGGCAAAACAAAAAAAGATTTATTAAGGTGAGTCAAGTCTTTAAATAGGGTACAGAAATAAATGACTACATACATTCAATATATGTGATGCGTCAGAAAACAAAAAATCAAAACAATATTAATTGAATTTTATTGACGTGCAATTGAAGTTTAATAAAGGCTTTGTTTTATTATATACATGAGAAAAGACACTTTTAAAACATGTTGCCTCTCTTATGTTTGCACCTGTATTTTTTTCTCTTTCATAACACTTACAACTTTAATCAAGGACATCAGCCCTATTGTTTGATTGCTCCAGAAAGGACTAGTTTTTGCACATCAAAGGAAAATACATGGTTTCCTAAATTTCACAAGGAAAAGAGCATGCCATGCTAAAATGATATCTTTATTAAAATGCTAATGCTAAAGCATAACATTCGTAATAAAAGTAGAACATCATAAAAATATGGGTAGAACTGGAGCAGTGCTAATGTAATAGCATGTTTAGTTTCTATTTATGGGAACAGTAGTTTCTGACACTATTACATGTACTCAATGTAATATTGTTTGTCGAAATCGTATCCTGCTTTTAGCATTGTATTCTAAAGCTTCAGGAAAATATTGCATGAATTGCTCTATTGATTCCATACAGAAATTTTAAATAAAAATCCTTCAGCATGCTTGTGTGCGTACATAAGGAGATAAATACAGCCCCACTGGATCAAACCAAACATGTACCTCATCCAGTATTTTGATCCTGGGGTGACCAACCTGATGCCCGTAGAAAACCCATAAAGAGCACATGAATATAATAGCCCTTTCTTGCTCATGATACTCAGCATTGATCCAGTACATCTTGTAATGTAGGTAGTCCTCAACTTATGGCCACAATTGAGCCCAAAATTTCTGTTGTTAAGTCAGACATTTGTTAACTGAGTTTTGCCCCATCTTACGACCTTTTTTGCCACAGTTCAGTGGTGAAATTCAATTTTTTTACTACTGGTTCAGTGGGCATGGCCAGAGGATTAAACATCACCAAGCACAGAATTACCATTACCATTACAACTTCACCAAAGTTACAATGTAATAAGGGGAGAGGCAGTTTCTGTGAGCAAGATAATAAAGATTAGGCTAGAAACAACTGCATTATTTATAGGATTAACCCTGTAAAGTTAATCTTTACAGGGCTAACCCTGTAAAGTTAATCTTTACAGGGTTAACCCTGCAAAGTGGAAAAAAAACCAAAAGGAGATTTCTTCTAATAACCGGTTCTCTGAGCTGCTTATAACTGTTACCACCAGTTCTATAGAACCGGTGCGAACCGGCTGAATTTCACCTCTGCCACAGTTGTTAAATGAATCACCACAACTGATAAGTTAGTAACCTGATTGTTAAGTGAATCTGGCTTCCTCGTTGACTTTGCTTGTCAGAAGGTCAGAAAAGGTAATCACATGATTTTGGGACACAGCAACGGTCATAAGTATGAACCAGTTGCCAAGCAGCTGAATTTTGATCACATGGGGATGCTGTAAAGGTTGTAACTGTGAAAAGTCACTTTCTTCAGTGCCATTGTGGCTTTCAACGGTCACTAAATGAACTATTATAAGTAAGGGACTACCTGTGTTGAATTCCATAGTTTGTGCATTACTTCAAAAAGTTCATTTTTTAGTATTTCCTGAATGACTCACTAGTCACTGATTAAATAATCTTAAGAGTTGTGTGTGTGTCTGTGTGTTGTCTGTGTCTGTGTGCGAGCATGCATTTTTCTTCAGTCAGTCTTGACTCTTGACAACTGCCTGGATTAGTTCCTGCAGTTTTCTTGGCAAGATTTTTGAAAGTGGTTTGCCTGTTGTGAGACATTGGCTGGTTTTGTGCTCAAGGCAGGATTAGAATTTATAAATCTTCAGGTTCTAATCTATGCATTCAACCACTAATCCAAACTGGTCTCAAAAGTATATACAGGAAAAGAGTAATGTGTTCTCCTGTTCAATTTTTCTACACCTGTCTTTCTTTTGGTGTATTTATTTTAATCAATCTTTTTAATGTCTTCATCATTTTGAGCATCAGTTTTCAGTACTTCTCTTTGCTCTAAAGACTCCTTTCACTGTGGTTTCCAAATGGTGATTGGTTGTTTTTTTTTCATAGCATGAGAAAAATCTATCTTTCTGGTCGCTAGGAGTCAAAAACAACTTGATGGACATAATCAATGAAAAAAGCCCTGTTTTTTCATTGATTATACTGTTTCAGTATTTTCATAAAATAATCAATGAGGATTCTAACTTTTGTTCCTTGCCAACCGAGATCGCATCATGTTTATGTGACGGTGGATTTGTTTATACATACATTTAGGTTGTATTTGCCATTTTAATTAGGGCTGCTAGTTATTTGGCTGTAAAAATTCAAACAACTTCCAATTGTCATATTTGCTGCCATCTTGTGGCGAGTCTTAGTTTTACAGTTCAGATCTATAGCCCTATTTTAATAACTTTTGTCCAACCTGGAGAGATTTTTATTTTCAGATATCATAGTTACAAATAATAAAATAGAACAAATCAGATATACTACAGAAACATAGTTGTTCTCAACAGGGGTTACCAAAGTCATGTCCCTTCCATTTAGGAAAGTGAATATATGGATACACAGTATGTGTTGACTGTCTAAATGTACATGAAGTAGATAATCACAGTTGATTAAATATGTACGCATGCATTATATTTGCAAAATATAAGAGATATAGCATGCATTATATTTGCAAAAGCAACAAGAGGACAATTACAAACAATATATAAATGTGTTATACGGTAACAAAAGGTTAAAATTTATATATCAAAAGAATGAATATTATCTCATAAAAATGAAAGGATGGAAGGAAGGAAGGAAATATGTGTATTATTTTGATGACTTATTAATATTTAAGTACAACTGGGAATGAAAAGCAAACAAACCATAGCTTGTTTCCCCAAATCTGATTAAATTAGAGGTAGGAAATTTCTATAAGCTACGAGATTTCTTATAGGGCAGGGGTGTCAAACTTGTGGGCCGGATGTGTCATGCACTGGCCATGCCCATGCCCAGTTTAGCAAAGTGGAAAGAAGTCACATCACGTGACGACACCGTGATGATGTGAGTTTGACACCCCTGTTATAGAGCTTGATAATCTCTCCTAAAAAGTGGTGACGTCTACTTTAGCTGTAGCCATAGTGTATTAACAACAGCCATACTCTGTATCTCCTTGTTCTTGCCTTATGTTACATGGGCTGTGGTGCCCTGAGCCATGTTTTTAAAAATGATGTCTCAGCTACAGAGTACCATATCTGTGTGTTTATGTACATATTTTGTGTATTTGTTTATATCCCATTTTTTTGCTATCCATTCCAGAGGATTGCTTAAAAATTCTTCAAAATGCTGATGGGATTTCTTTTGGTGCTGATTTGGTTTTTTTTCTGCAGCATTCCCCCCACCCCCACCCATTCCTTCATAGCTGCAGAGGTTTTCTGTGGTGATGTAACAACTACACAGTTCATGGTTTCATTCTTTTTAAGATTTATTTCCGTTCCCAGGATGCATTCAGGGAGCTTTGAATCTGGCTGGATGTTTGCTGCATGGGATGTTCTTGTAAAAAGAAACCTGGGCCCCCACTCATTTTTGCTGAATGATATCCTATAGCAGTCCCAGTTGATGTTTCCATCATTTTTGATATGCTGCGCTAACATTTAATTATAGTGGATGACTATGTTGTTTCTATTGTCAGTTTAAACTTATTTGAGTGAGAATTGCCTCTTTCGGCTTGATATACTTGAAGTGTGATGCTTGGTATTGAGCTGTATCAGACTGCCACTCATTCCATTTGAAGCCACACTCTCAATCCCCTTTAGAGACAATCTGTCTTTTCAGTTGCCTGGCTGAATCTGCGCTTAGCTGAGTTATGTGCTCCTTTGTTGCGTGCATCTTCATACCTGTACAAGGGAAAAGGGGGGTAATTCTGCACCATATTTGTCAAGATTCAAATGGAGATTTTGTAAAGGCGGGGTATTAAATGTATTTGCATGTATATGGGCTAGTTAAGGTAGCTAGCAGGCAATCTTGACACTAGAGTATTCCTTGTCGAAGGTCAATGAGACGGAGTGCTTATCTTGTCTGCATTCCACAACAAGTGAGTTTCCCGTG
>JAEANM010004576.1:0-20610 GCA_017656035.1 Myanophis thanlyinensis
ATAAATAAATAAATAAATAAATACTTCAATTGATATAAATGATATTTATAGCAAGAGTGAAACGTTAACATTTTTTGAAATATCTTTTAAAAAGTAAAATGAGATATAGTTCATAAAGCAATTTCTCAATATCTGTATATTTTAATGATGTAAATTGAAATTACCACAATATCAACAATGTAAATACAGTATTAGAAAAAAGTCCATAGTAGTGGTCTCACTATTTACACTGAATTCTCAAAAATAGGAGCATTCATATTTTAGTGAAAACACAAAAATAATACAAGTATGGTACATTTTAAAGGTCAGTCTATTATTTCTAGCTTTGGTAGAAAATTCTGTTCTGCCCTTTAACTAACAGATATTTTCATGCCATTCTGCTTTTGTCTGATCTGCCAAAGACTTTTTGACAAACTCCCTGCATAAATGTTCCTATTTGCTCACTTGACTTCACAAGGTGGAAGGCTGGGTTGACCTTGTGCTATATTTTTCAGCAGTATTTGCTGGTTAATATGAGAGCTTCAATACAAAATGCTTGCAGGACACCATGTCACGCAAGGCGACAGATGTCCCTTGGGTTTTGAGAATTTGGAAAGAGTTTTGATCTTTGCAGGTGGTTAGCAATATCACTCAGACTTATATACAGCTTCATAGTGCTTTACAGAGTCAACAATCTGAGTCCTCATTTTACTGACCTTGGGAGGATGAAAGGCTGAGTTAACCTTGAACCGGTCAGGATCAAACTCCTAGCAGAGGGCAGAATTAACCTGCAATACTGTATTCTAAACACTGTGCCACCATGGCTTTGATAAGAAATAGGGTGTGCTGGTAAGAGAGAAAATGGAGCAGGTGGAATAATAAGGCTGAGGATGGTTTTCTTGGTTAAGGCAAGTAGCATTACTGAGTCTGAGCAATGATTGTTCTTTTAGGTGCCAATACTGAACTTCTCAGAGTGAAATGTAGGTATATAATAGCTCTTCAGGATAGACCAAGTTAGGAAACAAAGACCAAGAGAAATAATATAGCTTACTTTATTGACATGGACTGACACGGGCTGACAGGATTTATCCTTCCCACCCTCTTATAGGACACTTACATCGTCCCTCAAGGAGACTCAGTGTGGGGCAGTTTTGAATTTCTTTTTCACACTTCCTTGTTTTTCCAGGCTAAGTTCACGTTTCCCACATACTTTCTTCATAGCCATGCACATCTCTACTCTACAGCTCTGAATTCCTCGCAGGAATTGAATTATCTTTCTTTAAATAGTGATAATTTTGCATATAATTTTATTCACAAATTCATTCATGCCCACACAGTTTCAAAGTTCTGGAGTAGGCAGAATTGCTTTTTTTTTTTTTTAATGTTCAGTTTCACTCTTATCTTCATGGAACAGCAACATCTGGAGGTGAAGTGATGAGCATCAAAATCATTGCCAGTCTACTGCTTTACTTGGAATATGTAGTACAGCATTTAAAATTGAGGATTATTTCCCTGAAAACATTGCAATAGTCATTACAAGATATTTTATGAGGAACATTTTCCAGTAGAAGCCTGCCAATTATTGGTAGCAATGTTTAGGTAATTCATTTTTAAATGAGCAAAAAAGAGAAAAGGTTTTTAGGAAGTGGAAGTAAATCATTATTAGAGGTCCACTGTTAAAAAAAATAAGCAAAGTTTTACTACCATATAACAATTATAAATCACCCAGAGTCCTACACTGCTGTTGCTAAGAGACACTTTTCTAGTATCCAAGTTTCCATCTTCTTGTGATGTGTAAATATCATTATAGTAACTGTTCTTGCTAACAGTAGAAAAGCCCGCAGTTTGATATAATAAAAATGTCCATTCCAGGATAAATTTTGCAACAGGCAGGAACCTGAGGCAAGCAGTTTCACTCAGCCCAAACTAACATGAGAGATCCTTACTTGGAAAGGTGTCACCTTATACTGACTGAAGTTAGAAGCTTCAAACGGTTCCCTACAGAAGAACATTTTTATTCTACGTAACCATATTTGTGCCTGCTAAAGATTAATTATTACCTTTCATGTGTTCTAATTTTAAGTAATTGCTCCAATTAACTATTTGATTAAACAGTTAATTAAAATTACAGCACGTGGTAATATCCATTTATTTGAACTGTGAAGGAAAGTGAAAACATGTAGGATTGATTAAGTGTTTGGATTTTATTGAGAGCACGCAGGTACAAATTTGATAATTAAATAAGCATGCATAATTACTTGTTTATTGAAGCCACTCAACAGCCTACCAAGCTGTGGTACACATCTCTGTGAAGGAGGAAAAGTCACATATTCTGACAGAACGATACCCTTTTTAAAAATATGGCTGTTGAAATTAAGATTTATTTTTTTAAATGTTTGAAACCCAGATGTGGATATTCTATCTCACTTCTGCAGTCTCTCTCCAGTTTTTTATACAGATTTTAATTTGATAAAGAATAACCTTGCCTCAATTTATTTAAGATTCTTCCTTAGATTCTGTTTTCAGGCATATATCACAGAGCTAATGGTAAGACAGTTTATGTCGCACAGAGGCACATACATAGTTAATTCCCCTTTGCTTTCTGCCACAATATGAAACATTAGTACACTATTCCTAAAGACAGATCAGTCTTGAGGATAGAAGTTTGCTGGTGACTAAAAGCACCACCAGAGCTGGAAATATGCTTTTTGTTGGGTCTCCTGTCACGTAAATGGATTTCTTTTATCTTCAGCCACAATTTTTCATTTGTGAAGGATACCAGGTTTTCTACCATGGCCTTTAACTAAATTAAATCTGGTAAAATTCTCTCTTTCTTTTTTTTTCAAAAAATGTTAGATCTTTGATAATGCTATCACAAAATGGAAACAATATGAAAATACAATGTAAAACAACCTCCTCCAAATGCTTAGACCTAGAGCGAGGTTTTGTTTTGTAATTTTTTTTTTATCTTTACATGTAAAGTTTTTAATATTTTCATGTTCTGGATAAAATCATTGCAACAATTAATGTTTGGAGATGGCTGACCTGAAGTAATGTCATATTTCCTCTTAGACTTACACCTCATTTTTCTTATGTGTAATATAGGTGTGTGTGAGTCTGCACGTGTGTCTGTATCTCAGTTTTCCAAATACAGATAGTCCTTGTCTTATGACCACAATTGAGCCCAAAATTTCTATTGCTAAGTGAAACAGTTTTAAAGCGATTTTTGCCCCATTTTACAACCTTTCTTGCCAATGTTATTATGTGAATCACTGCAATTGTTCAGCTAGTAACATGACTGTTAAGTGAATCTGGCTTCCCCATTGACTTTTCTTGTCAGAAGGTTGCAAAAGGTGATCACATGCCCCCCCCCCGCCCCCCGACACAGCAACCATCATAAATGTGAATCAGTTGCCAACCATCCAAATTTGGATTAATTTGTCCATAGGGATGGCTGCAAAGGTTCTAAGTGTAAAAAATGGTCATAAGTCACTTTTGTAACTTTGAAAGTTCGTGAAATGAAATGTTGTAAGTCGAGGACTATATGTACTTAATTCTTTCGGTGTATTCTTTGAATCTATGTTAGCATTTGATCCACTAATTTCAGTTTCTTTTCTATCAGTAATACGTAGGAATAGCTTTGGGATGGACATCTGCTGCCGAAAAGGATCCAGGAGCCCATTACAAGAACTCTACAACCCAACCCAGGTGAGTTCCCTCCAGTCATTCTGGAGACACTGTTCTTACCATTTTACTTTGGGTTCGCAGTGGTTAGAGTGCACTACTGCAGCCTACTTCTGCTGACTGCCATCTGCCTGCAATTTGGCAGTTCGATTTCACCAGGCACAAGGTTGACTCAGCCTTCCATCCTTCTGAGGTGGGTAAAATGATGACCCACATTGTTTGGGGGCAATAGGCTGACTTTGTAAACCACTTAGAGAGGGCTGTAGAGCGGTATATAAATCTAAGTACTATTGCTATATAGTGAAGTGCATTAAAATGCCAAAAAAGAGATCCCTATCTTTACTTATCTGAGAGCATCTGTGAGTCCTTATTTTCTGTGGACAGAGCAGTAAAGTTGTGTCAACACCTTCAGACTTACAGCACCTTTGTTTTCTGAATTGTTTGGGAGGAACTGCTGATGGTGGAAATGAAGATACAGAGGGAGAGAGTGAAAAACCTCATCATGGTGCTAACCAAAACCTGTTCCAAAGGGGGGGGAATGTATTAACGTCTTGTACATAAAGGAGCAGTGTTTGTGCACTTTAATGGCTAACACATTATCTTTCATTTTAAAGCTTTTGTGGATTACGATTCACTTCATTGGATGCCTGGAATATCCTCTTGAGAAAGGAGTATTGTAAACATAGTGCATATTGTATTTCTCGCTGTTATTTGTGGAGAGAGAAGGAGGGAATTGTAAAAAGGTATTAAAAAGTAGTGAAATTTATTGTAACTGTAAACAAAAGTGTAGTTAGATTTGACAGATATTCCATAGCAATCAGCTGGTTAAAAATATGTATTGTAATTAAAGAAGATTCCTGTATGTTCTTATTCACATATGTATTCAATTATTTCAGGTATCAGAGAAGTAGAATACAATCCCAATTTTCTGTTGCATCTTGGAAGTACTTTTAGGGATTGCAAGCATTATAGGAAGTAGATGAATTGGGAAGCCCACCTCTTCTTTAACAAACTAATTTAGATTAATCATCTACAAACTACAAATTAGTTTGGCAATAAAGCTTATGTGCCAAAAATTATTCTTAAACATATATTGCTCCTTTAGTTAATGAATGATACCCATAGCCAGATTCTGTTACTGTAACCTTAAAGTAAGGGTAGTTTTAGCACTCATGATTGGGGCTTCTGGTCTGGACTTTCTCGAGGGGCTGACATTACTCTTGCAAGTCTGAAGATACATTTCTTCCCCTTTGTCTTTATAGTTCAAAAAACTAAGGAGGATTCCTTCTGAAATACAGGTAATCCTCAGCTTATGACCACAACTGAGCCCAGAATTTATATTGTTAAGTGAGAAATTTGTTCAGTGAGTTTTGACCCATTTCATTACTTGTCACTTTTGTTAAGTGAATCACTGCAGTTGTTAAGTTAGTAACCTGGTTGTTAAGTGAATCTGGGTTTGCCGTTGACTTTGCTTGTCAGGTCACAAAAGGGGATCAAGTGACTTGGGCCACTGCAACCGTCATAAATATGAACCAGTTGTCAAGCATCCAAACGTAAATCATGGGACCATGGGGATGCTGCAACAGTCATAAATGCGAAAATGGTCGTGTCACTTTTTTCAGTTCTCTTGTAACATCAAACGAGCATTAAATGAACTGTTGTAAGTTAAGGACTACCTGTATTTCCCACCCTCACACTTTTTCTGAGGGCTTCGATGCCTCTTATCTCACCATTGCTTAGTCCGTGATTCTTCCTCTTTCTCCTCATTCTTACAGACTGTTACAGTATGGTTTAATGTTAGCAATGGACCATATTTATTAGCATCAAGACTTGCTGATTGTACAGTATATGTATTAATAACGAACAACATTTTGTGAAAATTGGTCAGATATTAAGGGAAGTGTCCCATAATAAATCTCCTTGCTAGATTTAATAAGTCACTAAATGATTGAAATCTTAACTTGACTATCAGTTGGGCTGTCTTTCATTTTTAACAGAAGTGCTAGAAGTTGAGAGATGCATAATTGCCATAATGTGGGAGTGTTGAAACTGTCAAGCACATTAATATAATGTCATTAAATGAGTCACAGTTTTACTTGAGACTGTGTAAATTAGGACAAGCCCTAGGTACTGCTAACTGGAAGAGGTAAATAAAACTATCAACAGAAAAAAGAGTAAATCTGCCAAAAAGGAAATAGTAAAAGCTATATTTAAATATGATTTATCTACTCACTCAAATCAGATAGACTCTGGCTTACTGAATTTGCAGTATAAAATACAATACACGACCAGGTTTTTTTTTAAATTTAAATTACAAACTATATATATATTCTAATTAATAATTTAAATATCAAAGATAATAGCTCAATATAATTTAAGGTGTATTGATTTATCATCAGTTTGTAATTAATATGCACAGGATTTCTGGAAGAGCCATGTTTTCACTTGCTTCTGCAAGATCCCGAGAATGGAGAAAAATCCTTATTTTAGGTAGCAAGCTGAAGGACAGAAGCTGCTACAAAAATACTCACTGTAGGGCCCTCTCTTACCATTCCCCTTGGGAGGAGGAAGCTCTAAGTAACCAATCTCTAGTTGTTTGGGTAAGGAAGGGCAGTCTCTAAAACATTCCGTTTCTAAGCTGTATATTTCTTATATCTCTATAAGCAATAACTAGCACTCTGAATTCACTTGGAAAGCTACTAGTAACCAGGCAGTTCCTGCAACTGTAGTATAATATGGCAATATTCTGGCTGCTTATTGCATATGCATATACCCCAATTTTCTGGGCCAGCTGATCTTCATGGACAGCTCCGTGTAAACTGAGTTATAGTAATCCAAACTAGAGATGATAAAGGCAAGAATAGCCATCTTCATGCATCCTGTTCCAGGTCACAGCTGCAACACTAACATCAGCTGTGCAACAGCCAGTTTCCAGCTGCTTCTCAAGCAGGAGGTGTGATTTTGGAAAGACCTCCAAATTGTGCTTCATTTCTTTCTGAAGTGCAATCCCATTAATAAACAAAGATGCAGCATTCCTGGAATCAGTCAATCTGTGAATCAGATTGAATCAGTCATTCCATCTTGTTTGGATTGAGTCTTGGCCCCTGAAAGCCTCCAGATACCAGATCATGCCTTCTACTGCAGTTCCCCATGGAAACTTGGGCTAGAGATCTATGGTGGTATTCAGTCTGGTCGCACCGGTTCTTGTGAACTGGTAGTAGCAATGACGTTTACCCCCCATCCCCACCCCTGCCCTATCCTGTCCTATATCCCCTTCTTTTTTTCTTTGTAGCTCAGCTGAATCTCGTGGAACAGCTGTTTTGTGTTCCTCCACAGCCTTCCTACTCACTTCTGGTAAGGAAAAAATTGCAGTTCAGAAGTTGTGTGGCAGCATGCATGCACCAAACCAGTAGTAAAACTGGTTGGATCCCTCCACTGCTAGAGATATATAACTGAACATTATCAGCATATTAATGATACCTCTATCTGAACAGACAAGTAACTTCTCCCAGAAGTTTCATGATGATAGTAAACCTTTACATGGTTTTTTAGCGAATAACTGGTGAGGAAATAAACTCTAACCTCTATGACTTACCATTTCTGGGTGTATCAACAAGCCTACAGTATGTACTCACTATTTTCCAGTTCCCATTGCTAAAAGTTATAAAATGGATACAAGCACGAGATCATTCAATAGACCTGAATTCCAGTAGAACCAATGAATGCAACTGTATCCTGCCCTTTTGTGGGTAAGCAGTTAGTCCAGTTTGAGAATACTATTCTCTTTCATTCCTTTCTAATTATGTTTCCTCCAAATATTCACCATTAGCATTCCTTCAGTGTCTTCCAACTGAGGAGAGCTAAGTAGAGTCAATGTTTAAATAAGGCCAGAATTTCTCATCGACATGATTGAATGTGACTTTTTTTTTCACACATAGAGAATTGCCATCAGTACACTGGCATTTCTGTTCATGTTGGACTGAAGGAAGGGGAAGAAGTGGGGAGAGGGAAGAAGGGCAATGGAAAGGCTCTAGAGAGCATTCAGCTACCTTTTTGGACAGTCTTTGTATATATAAATAGAGAGAGGGCACATGGCGTAGCAATATTCCAACAGTGCACTGTTGACATTCACAGTTTCTTTCAGAGGGGAGAAAATAGCAAGAGAACACCAGGCGGGAGAGGTGAAGTGAGGTGAGCATCCGTAATAGCCATCTTGAATGTCTCTCTCGCTGCTTTCAGTTACACAGCTTGGAGCAGGCGTTTTAGAATTGCACAAAGGCAGGAAAACTCGAGAAGGCAGTTTTCTCATTAAGAAATATGCAACTCCTGATGAAAGGAGCTTCTTTCTAGATTTTCTTACCTGATAAGAGCCCTTTGGGCAGCCCACATGTTACTGCTCTTGCGAGACACTTGGCAGCCACTAACCCAAGTAATTCTTATCTCTGTAGTCCTTGGTGGTCTCTGAGCTTGGGTTGTTGTGGGTGTGCAGTTGTTTCATTACCCATCTAGGTAATAAAATGTCAGCAAGCAAACACCAAGCTGAGGGAGCATCAAGGACTCTACAATTTGACCCTGGGCTACATATACTCTCTTCTGTCAGAATTCTTTATCTCAGCCTGTCAGCCTTGCAAGGTAAGTCGTCACAAGAAGCAGACCCAGAAATACTAGCTCTAACTTTATTGTAAGGTTACAGTAACAGAATCCTGCAAGTCTGACAGTGAGTCTCTCTCCCCTCTTGTGTTTACAGATCCAAGAAACTATGGAGGGTCTCTTCTGAAGTACTGGCCCTGCCCCCCATTCCTTCTACAGACACCGCTATCACTAATCCGACTATTGTCTAAGCCAGCAATTCACAAGCTTGGCTGGGAGGAAGAAGGAATGACTTTGTGTGAGCAGCAGGCACAAGCACAACTCCATTTCTGTTTGCACAACTGGAGCTTTACACATCCATGCAAGCCTGCCATTCACACAAAGCCAGCCCCTCCCCTAATGCTGGGCCGCCAAGCTGGAAAGGTTAGACGGAAAAGCTGCTCCCAAACTCCACCTGATATATGTTGTATACTGCACATGCGCGGCCGAAGTCCTCACACAGGTCCGCCATCTTGAATGGACGACCCGACAGCTGATTGGCTGCCAGGACGTCGATGCCCATTGGCTGGCCCACCAGCCAATGGGAAACGCGGGATTTTGAAGTCGCAGCAAATATAAAAAGCCGCGGCTTCCCTTAAGTTTCGCTTTTCCCTTGACTGACATGATCCGCATCGTGAGTTTTACTCGCGGTTTAAATAAAATGGGACCCCTCGCGGTCATCCAAACGGACCCGGTTTCTTGAGTTTTCCTTCACCGATTTGGACCGGGTTTTCGGCTACAACAATATACTTTATAGATACCGAGCAAATCCCAGCATTTCAGCCCTTAAGAATAACAGAATTGGAAGAGACCTCAGAGTCTTCTGGTCCAACCCCTTACTCAAGCAGGAGATTCTAAACTAAGTGGAGCTGCTCACACAGATGTGCTGTCCCACCGCTCATGTGGCCCGGTTCCAAACAGGCTGAGGACCAAAGGTTGGGGACTCTGATCTTGTCTGTGACTCTTCATTCTGTCTCTCAAGGTCATTCCCATATACCATTACACTGCTTCTCTTCTTTTGCAGCTTTTTCTTTCTGAGCAGAGAGGGGAAAAGAGGCAGATTAGAATCTTTGAGGCAGATCAGAATATCAGTAATTTGCATATGATGTTTCTTCCTTAATTACCCCAGAATATATTCTCATGTTCTTGTTAGGGTCTTTCTAATCAATCCTGACTGTCAGGTCTGCCTCCTTCAAATCCCAGGAAAGAACACCCCTCCCCCTGACTCCATTGAAGTAGAGAACAAGTACATACTTTTACTGGGTTTGATGTGAATACAGAGAAATCAAAGCAAGGTCTGAGTAAAATTGTGGGAAAATTACATATTGAAAGAATCCCCCAAACCGCCCCCTGGGGTCCCAGGATGATTGTCCAATCCTCATTGCTCATCGTGTCAGGAGGCATACTTCTGCAGCTGTTAATGTTCATTGCAGTCCTGGGTCAGTTGGCCTTGACCAGGCATAAACATCTTCACTGAGGAATGCATGCAACATTATTGGTACTTAGGGGCCGCCAGACACCAGCTCACTTCCCCCCACTTAATACCAAGCTCCCCCTCTCCCCATTATTATTGCAGCCAATAAGATTGAAGCTTCAAAAAGAAAGTTGGAGGCTGACTTAGTGACTTCAGAAACAAGTCCATGTAGTTTGCTTGGCAACATTTTTAGGAGTTGCTTGTCAGTTCCTTCTTCCTTAGAGCTGAAAGAAAGTCAACCAGCTGGCTTTTAATTTCCCAACTTTTACTCCAGTATTTTTAATTATTACACTGAGAGGGCTCCTCTAAGCCTGTTTCTTTGCTAATATGAGTTATTTCCACAAGACAAAGTCTTCTGCAAACTGAATTCAGTTCCTGATGAGTTCGTGGATACACGTGTGGGCTTTTCTTGGGAGCAGTATGGCATTTCTGTTGATATATTTTGGGATTTTATTTCAACTTCCCAGTCTAGCCAATAGACCTGGGATTCTTCCCTACACAATCTAATCAGGTCCCAAGGTCCCAAAGCATTCGGAATGTGGAGGATATGTGCTGCCTGTGCCCATGGAAAAGATTTTTCATGGCTTTATTTAGACATCATAGAATATACAATAACAAGAGTTGGAAGAGATCTTGGAGGTCTTCTCAGGCAAGGAACCTTATTTCAGACAAATGGTTGTCCAATCTCTCCTTAAAAACTTCCAGTGTTGGAGCATCTATAGCTTCTGGAGGCATCTACAGCTTCTGGAGGAAAGTTGTTTTACTGATTAATTGTTCTAACTCTCAGGAAACTTCTCCTTAGTTCTAGGTTGCTTCTCTCCTTGATTAGTTTCCGCCCATTGCTTCTTGTCCTGCCCTCAGGTGCTTTGGAGAATAGCTTGACCCCCTCTTCTTTGTGGCAGCCCCTGAGATATTGGAACACTGCTATCATGTCACCCCTAGTCCTTCTTTTCATTTCACGATAGAGCAGTGTTTCTCAATCTTGGCTGGTTGAAGATTTCTGGGAATTGAAGTCCATACACCTTAAAGTTATCCAGGTTAAGAAACACTGTGATAGATCATCACTTGCCCCAGGTATCCTTGCTATCTGGTTATTCTGGAAAGTTTTAGTCCACCTATCTGGATGGTATTGAATTGAGGAAATGTGGTACAGGGGAGGAAAGCATAATGCATGATTCCACATGATTATTGAATCCCATCCCTGCCCAGGGATGGCAGAATGGCAGGGGATCAGAATAGGTGAATGTCATGTATAACAGAGTTAGGGAGAAGCTAGAATTAACGGAATAGAAAAAGGATCAAACTTCTCAGGTCTTGTTGCTTGTATTTCTAGGCCTCATTTTTTTTAAAAAAGATATGTATTTGCAAAGTATATTCTTAGAAAAGCAACACACTGAAGCATCTTGTAATTTGTGTGGACTTGTAGAGTTGTGGTGGTCTAAAAATAAGTTAATTACCCACCAGTCTGCAAAGCTAAAGTCAACTAAACTTCAAAGATGCCAACATATTTGAGGTTTGAGTACATCTGTGGGTGTCACTGATCTTTTCACTGCAGCTGAACAGACAAACAAATCATAAGTAATTTAGTGACCAGATTGGAGAGGATGATGGGAGAGAAACTTGCTATTCTTCTTCTTTAGATGGGGTCTTGATGCCATTCTTCTATGTAAGAAAAACTTCTCATCAAATACTAAGAATTCTTCGTTGGTACGCCAATTAAAAAAATATTTTAAAGAGTTGATTTTTCAAAAATAACTCTAGAATTCTCTTATAACTTGTTTGGCTTAACTAATCAAGCAGTTGGAGAAAGTTTATCCCTGTTTATTGGTATAAATTATCAAAATAATGCCCACGACTATCATATACTATGCAGCTTATTTTCACTTTCTATGAATTTGCATTTCAGTTATTTTGTGTCTGCTTTTCGAGATAGTCCAGACAGGAAAACAAAACCATGGGTACTAATACTACCTTTAATATAAGATAAACATCCATTAACAGACTCCCACAAATCTGAAAGTCCTTCTCCATCCCCTACCTTTACATTCTAGAGAATTAGGGAAAGTCCCATCTAAGATGGCTTCTCCATCCCCATTAGTCTCTGGACACAGATTTCATTTGATTGTAGTCTAGGCCAGTGGTGGCGAACCTATGGCACGCATACCAGAGGTGGCACTCAGAGCCCTCTCTGTGGCCACATGCGCCGTTGCCCCAGCTCAGCTCCACTACATTTTTCCGAGGCGTTTCCCTGCAAATGACAAAACAGAACCTTGCAAAAGAAAAAGATCTCACCCCTTATAGAACTGCCGGTGTTGTGATGCCCCGCCTCCTGCCGGCCAGCTGTTTTTGGGGTCTCCGCAGGGGGGGGAGAAAGAGAGAGAGAGAGACTCTCGCAGTTTGGGCATTCAGTCTTTAAAAGGTTCATCATTACTGGCCTAAGCTGTGTCTCTTCCTCCTGCCTGCCAAGGTTGTTCTCACAGTCCATTACAATTTGTTTTAATGTGATTTTTATCCAAGAATTTGATTTATGAGCAGGCATCATTTTGTGCAAACAATTTTCCCCATGTCTGGCAACATGACAAAACTCTTGCCGAAACTCCTTTCTGTCTTCATTCATCAGTTTACCCTATTGTGCAATTTTTTTACTTGTGTATCTTTTCCTTCACTTATTTTCATTCTAAGCTACTATTGTCACTATGGGATCAAAATGACCATCACTATCTTGTTTAATCTCCTTACCCTAAATTAAAAGGGAAAAGTCCTCTTTAGCATTAGAAACAATGTTGGATATAGTATACAAATTATAGGGGATCCTACATCTCTTCAGTCTTAAAGTGCAAAAGTATCATTTCTCACCATTGCCCATGCTTGTGCCAATTGGAATCTAACACCTTCTGAAGATCCAGAAGCTTCAGAAATGATTTCTAGATACACAAAATTCTCATTCTAAGAATGATTAAATTTCCAAACCATTGCATCTTTCTTTCCTAATATCTTTGTTGTGTGCCAAATACACTTGATTCATTAAAAACACAGAGTTCTGAATCAAGCTGAATTGATTAGACTCAGTGTTCTAAGTCATATTTCTAATGCTTGCTTACTTCAGGAATGATGTTCAGAGATCTGTTGATGCCCTGTAAAAATTAATCATAGTCAGCTACATAGTTTTGAAAAAAGCTATTGGACAACTGGGATGCAAACATTTCTTGCTTGGCAGATTTAAATCTCTGTTGTCTGTCCAGCAGTAACTAAAATTTCTGGCAGATAAAGATCTCTGTGACTAATATATCTATTGTACCATAAATTTCTGCTCAGCTCTTTAATTGCACAGTAAACTGTTTTATGATGGGGGGTTTGATGTATATGCACAGTGGAACATCGTATACTATAAATTTGATCTACAGTAGGTTGCTGAAGCTAAGCCTCAGTGGTCACAACTATCAGTACCTGTTGCTGATATATAGGATTGTCACTTGACTATTTTTGTCTGATTGATTGATTATGTGCAATCAAATTGATGTCAACTCTGAGATATCTCTGTTTATAAAGATTTGCATATGAGCTATCCTCAGTTGATATTTGGGTGGATACTTACATTTAGCTATGTACTGTTATGCATTCAACATCAACATCCAGTTCTGTTTCTGTCTTAGTGTCATTTTTGGGTGGACTTCATAAGGAAATGGTAAATTGGG
Organism: Myanophis thanlyinensis; assembly: GCA_017656035.1. Lineage (NCBI taxonomy): Eukaryota > Metazoa > Chordata > Lepidosauria > Squamata > Homalopsidae > Myanophis > Myanophis thanlyinensis. The sequence continues at coordinate 13,462 of JAEANM010004576.1, forward strand.
AAAAGACTTAGAAAATGGCTTTACCATGTTTTGTGGTAGTAGAACAACTTATGCAATTTATTTAACTGAATCCCAGTTTATAGCATCTATTTTTTTTTGGGGGGGGGGAAGCTGAACAAGAACTGCAGCATGAGAAATAGATGATATTATGAACTAATAAAATTTTATGAAATTGAGATGTAACTGGGAAACAGCAGTCTGTTCCTTAAAGCAATTTCAGATTATACTTCTCATTACTGCCTAGCCAGAATATTAAATTCAAGAATAAACAAATTGTAAAAAAGTATCTTAATAAACCAGCTTCAAATCAACTGGCTGCTCTCTTATCTGACCGTTTCCTAAATAGCATCTCTTTTCCCCAAAGTCTTTTGCACAAGCCATTAAAGCAGTGTTTCTCAACCTTGGCGACCTTAAGATGTTTGGACTTCAATTCCCAGAATTCTGGGAGTTGAAGTCCAAACATCTTAAGGTCACCAAGTTTGAGAAACACTGAATTAGAGGAACTGATACATATGCATTCCTTCAGTTGCATTTGGAGCCTAGTAGAGTTAGCAGAAAGAACATCAGAACAGCAGAAAGAAATTTTGAACCAGAACTTGGATCTAAAGCATAGAGCAAAATATGCCATTGTGCCATTTGCTACTTGCTAATCTTGGGATTTTCCTGGTGAGCACCCATCAAAATTTCTACCAAGCCTGACCTTACATGGCTTTGAATTAGTTTGAGGGCACCAACTGCTGTTAGATACTTGGGTTTTAAATTCCTACTCAACTCTCAGCTCTAAAATTTCAATACATACATTTTTAAAGCACTTTGTGTTCCTTGGAGGAAGGACATTAATTTATACAATAAAATAGTGATGAGGATGATGGAACCACTATAAACCAGCAAACCATCATTCTCCTGTGCCCAGCCCAGCTTTTCCCTCCTACAAGAAATCAGCTCTCCCCTTTTCTATAATAAATTGTAAAGATTGTGCCAATTGAATTGCAACCACTGCTGATACTATACTTGAAAAATATTTTTTTCTTGCCATATTAAAGGAATGATTCCTCAGGAAATATTTTAATATAATATAATTTTTGTGTAATGCATACAAATGGCCAATGGTGACAGATTACCTTAATCTCACAGCAGCAGTATCATTAACTATTATGTATACATGAAATGGGATATTTTAGACATCAGGGAAATTAACTGCTTTGTCTCAGCTCTGGATTATATATCACCTCCATTATATGTCAAATGCCAAGTCAAACTAGTAAGATATCTTTATTTTGAAAACACCAGGATGAGGGGAAGTTATTCCCAAGGTAAGACAATTGTAACTTACTAATAAGAGTTTGTACATGAAGCAGTGCTGATATTTGCCTTGCAATTTCTCAAACAAATTTCTCTTTCCCCTACAAAAAGAGGCTCCTGTTTTTTCTACCTGAGGATTCTTTAGAATTTATTTTAAAATTTCACTTGTGGATGACTTCATATTTATTTTATTGGTGGAGATGGTGGAAGATAAAGGATTTTGTTATGCAAGCAAGTCCCAAGTTAAAAATGACTTCCCTTCCTAATTTATAGATGAGTCAGAATTCATACTTATGAATGGACTGTTTATTAGTAAAAATGGCAGTTGGCACTATCCTTTCTCAAGCTGATGGCAAACAGTTCATTTAGGGAACATTTAAAATTATAACAGCACTGTTGGGAAAATTTATTTATGTCTATTTTTCGCACATGACTATTGCAGTGTCTGCAGTCACATGATCAAAATGTGGATGCTTGGCAATTGGTATGCATTTATATGCTTGCAGGGTCATGTAATCACCTTTTGAAAACTTCTGATAAACAAAGTCAACAGGGAAGCCAGAGTCACCGAAAAACCGTGTTACTAACTTAAATGCAGTGATTCACTTAACAACTGAGGCCAGGAAGGTTATAAAAGGGAGCAAAATTCACTTAACAACTGTCTTACTTAGCAATAGAAATGTTGACCTCAATTGCTGTTGTACATCGAGGAAAACTATACTTATATAGCTCCCTTACATTTAATGGCTTCCAATATGCTGAGAGAAGCAAAGACTAGAATGTTTCCATCTACGCCAAAGCAAATAAAGACTAAAATGTTCATTTAACCTCCTCAGGATGTAGTGAAAGTAGAAGGGGATGGAAACAGATTGGTGGGATGCAGTAGCTGAGCTCTCAAGGAGCAAACACTCCACACTGCATCACTGATTTTTTTATTTTTTTTTCCTAAGAATGTGAAAGGTTCTTTTGGTGGTCTCAATTAAACAGAGAATGAAGGACAAAATAAGGCTGCTGGGAAATGAAAAAAGCTTGTTGAAAAAGCTTTGTTGAAAAAGCTTTGTTGAAAAAGCTTTGTTGAAAAAGCTTCTCTTTAGGTAATAAAAGATTTAATGTCATGTAATATGTTGAGAATAGAGTAGATCAGGGATGTCAAACTCAAGGCCCATGGGCCAGATCTGGCCCACAGAGTGCTTAGATCTGGTCTGTGGGGCCAGCATGGCAATGACAAAGGACAGGCCCATAGTGCTTCTGCCAATGAAAATGGAGCTTGGGGGGCATGCATGCCACCCATGCCCAATTTTTGGCCATGACAGGGTCCTTCAACCCTCTGTCAACAAAAACAGAGCTTGAGGGTTATCAGGCCATGCCCCTCCACCGCACTCCATTTTTGCTGGCAGAGGACTACAGGAGGCTGTCGTGGCTAAAAATGGGGCTTGGGGGGGACACATGGGGCCCCCTGGGGTCTGTTTTCACTGGCAGAAGGCTATCAAAACAAAATGAAAGGAGTCATGTTGCCCCTTTGAAGAGGGAATGAAGAGGAAGGAAAAAGAAGAAAAGGAAGGAAGGAAGGAAGGGAGGGAGGGAGGGAGGGAGATTACAATGAGAGTGAGGGAGGGTCTTAGGTAAGTACGACTTGGCCACCACAGGTGGCCCCAACATATGTTATGCCCACCATGGCCATTCCTACCCTGACCACACACTCCAAGGCCATGCCCATCTCCGTCCACCACCACACGTGGCCATGCCCACCATGGCCATGTCCAACCCAGCCACTCCCACCCCCAGCTACCCCCTGGCCCTCTGACGTCATGCACAACCCTGATGCAGCCCTCAATGAAATTGAGTTTTACACTCCTGGATTAGATGGTCGGAATTAGTTACACCATGGCTGATTTTTCAGTTCCTTTGAATGAATTAAATAGTCACAGTCAGCTTCAACAGAAAAGAATTTTTCAGAGGGTAACACTGATAGGTAAGATCTTTGGAGGAGCTCCAAAATATAATCTCCAATTTCAATGGAAATTAAGTGAAGGTCCCTGCATGACATTGAGATGTATGTTAGATCTTTACAATGGCAGTATGTACTGGGCTTGTCTGCAGACAGTCTTGCTCATGTGGCAACTTTTTAAAAAGAAGCAATAAAGAGGCTGTTCATCTAAGCAATTTCTGGTTCCACAAAACACAACTCTTTAAAAAGTTTCAGCTCAAGAAATATTGAAGCTGAATACATTCAAAGAGAAAAACTTTTTAATGACCTTCTATAAGCATAGTAAAGCTATCAAATCAGCTTTATTGACCAGGGATAGAAATACAACATTTGAAACAATTGCTAACCATCATGGAAGTGTTTTTTTCATCATCTTCAAATTCCAAGGTAGGATGGCTAAAGAGTTAAAATTACGGCTATTAGAATTATACTCAAAAATATCCTAAGACTGCCAAGTTGGAGAAAGCTGTTTTCAATGACTGCAATTATAAATATTCAGGGTTCTCAAGACTATTTTACTTTCTAAATTTGGATTTTTTTATCACTGTGATAAAAGAAAGATCTACTATGTAAACACTTGTCATTGACAATGGGGAATATTTACAAGATACAGTATTTACTCTGCACAGATTGAATGGACTCAAAAGAAAGACATAAATTCTGTGGCAGAATTCTCCCCCATTTAAGTTCTTTCCAAATTTATTACATTACAGTTCTCACCATCATTATCCATTTTATGGATGTTGCTGTGGCATCTGTGTGTGCAAGTGTGTGAATATATGCAAAATTTTGGGTGGGACATCATGATTTCCTTTATTTGCTTTTGTAGACATATTGTCATAGTCCAATATATCTGGGTGGCATTAGCTTGGGAAAGTTTGTTTTACTTTGTTTAATACGTTAGGGGAATATTTCAACATCCATCCATCCATTCATTCATTCACTTAATGTTAATGATACCCAACTTCAATCAATTCTGGCTGGTTCACAAAATAAGGAACCATTAAAAATAGTTAACACCAATGCAATAAAAAGAATCCCAAAAGAATGAGTAGATCATTACAGGTGACCATCAGACCACCAGAAAACAGTCTGAAAGGAGGTGAAATGTCCATCCAACCTACTCTAGGGTCTGGAAAAACAGCCAAGTTGTCAAGGCCTTCTAGCCATTTTGACATTGTTCTAAAAGTTTGGAGATATTTTAGGGTAGAGTGATCTTTTGTAAATGTTGGAAGAAAATAACCAAAGAAACCTATTACCTACTCTCCATTCTTGTGAGTTTCCCAAGTACACTTAATTGGTCATTGTGTGATACAGTATTTCTGATATGGGAAAGCAAGAGGAGAAAAAAAAAATCACCAAGACCTAATGCATCTTCAGAAGATTGGGGAGAGGGATGAAATAGGAAGTGAAATTAATAAAAATCAACTCCACTTGTCTCCTGTCAACAAAAGATTTCTCAGATTGAAAGCTTTGCTGAAAAGACTTGATTGGTTTCTGCCATAAAATCTAAATCAGGTGTGTCAGACTCGCGTCATCACATCATCATCATGTGACATATCACTACTTTCCCTCCCTTCACTAAACTGGGGATGGACCTGGCCAGTGTGTAACATATCTGGCCCACAGGCCACAAGTTGGACACCCTTGCCCTAAATCCTTAATGCAGTCAGGAAATTTCTCCTTCATTCTAGGTTGTTTCTCTCCTTGATTAGTTTCCATCCCTTGCTTCTTGTCCTGCCTTTAGGTGCTTTGAAGAATAGGTTGACCCCCTCTTCTTTGTCGCAGCCTCTCTAATGATTGAGGATTGTTCTTCATTCACATGGCTTATTTACCTCTCTTCAATAAGATGTTGCTTTTTTAAAGGCAGGCTGCAATGTGTAAATGATCTTGAAATGAAATACATGAGATGAAAGAATGCTGAAAGAATGGGTTTCAATACATTATTTATTGTTGTTCTTCCTTGTCTTATCTCTGTTAGCTGGGTGCCAAGGTGTCTCTTTTCAAAATACCAAAACTTTCCAGCCAGATATTGTTCTTTTTCTTCTGGTATTTTCAACAAAATACTGAAATTGTACAATTAATAATGTACTGCTGGACACCGTCTACACCTGAGAAGTTTATTTTGCTCTGAAAAGTTGGTTGGGTGCTGCAGATCTATTTCTAATAGGCTTGGTTGCTTCAAATTTGTACATTTTAGTCTCTGCAGGATCCAGGGTAAGACAGAGTCTTGTATTTATTCCAATGTATGAGCAAAAGCATGTGGCATTTCCAGGGGATTAATGACTGCCTGAGAGGAACAAATTGCTCAAAGCCATTAACCCTAAGAAGTCATTTAATCCCCAGAACATGGCCTATGATTTCATCATTGTGGCTGCTATTTTGAGAGAGCATTTCTTTCATTTTTTGTTCTCTTTAAAATAAATGTAACAACATGAAACTCATTTGAGGGAGATTCAGAGCTTTTTATAAGCCATATCGATGCTGAGATAAAAGGATTACTAAATTGCAGAGCAATCTTGGGGAGGAGGATGGATTTGCCTTTTCCTCTCTCCAAAACATGTCCAATATTCTCATTCATTTTGAAACTCATGCTAGGTTTGCTCATCCTGCCATTACTGAGCTCTATTAGATGCAAGATTACAGTGCTCTACCTGGGGCTGCCATTGAAGAGTATCTGGAAGCTTCAGCTGATACAGTGGCAGGGGTAATTATGTGTGCCTTAGAACTGCACAAGTTACACCTCTGATTCGCATGATGCATTGGTTGCCAGTTTACTTCCAGGTCAAGTTCAGGAATCTGGTTTAACCTTTAACCTTTTAACCTTCATGGCCTGGTTATCTGAAGGACTGCCTCTCCCTGACTATAGAGCTGCTTGCCAGATCTGCAGAGAAGGCATGCTATAGATATAATCTGCTAGAGACTTACATTTGGTGGGTCCAGTGATGCTATTCAGCCTGGTCGCACCAATTCTATATCCTTTTTTTTCCTTTTGTACTTACCTGAATCATGTGGAACAGCTGTTTTGCACATCTCCACAGCCTTCCTAATCACCCAGGCTGCCTCAGGTAAGGAAAAATATGCATTTTAGAAGCCACGCGGCAGCACGGTTGGCACGCACACCCTGAACTGATAGCAAAACCAGTTGGATTCCACCACTGGGTGGGTCCCAGGAGTGGGATCTTCTCTGCTATGGTGTCACTTTATGGAACATCCTCTCCTACTCTAAAGTGAGGTTGGCTCTATCCCTGTTTCCAGTTGTCCTTCAAGAGATCACTATGTCATCAGGCCTGGGGGTTCTAGGGGACCAATGAGAAATGGCTTCATTATTGCAGTTAACACATATTCTCCCATGTGCTTTGTTTTTTTTTTATTTAATAATGGCTGTTTTTACATGTACATTGTTGTATCAATTGTTGTACGACTCCATCTCCTTTTTGTGAGATGGACTGCCATATAAATTGATAGGAAAACCAGTCTGGTCTAGTGTAGGGGACTTCACTTGTGGACTTCAACTCCCAGAATTCTTCCTCCAGTCATGTTAGCTCAGGAATTCTGGGAGTTAAAGTCCACAAGTCTTAAACCTGCCAAGTTTGAAGACCCTTGCTCTAGTGGTTAAGGCCAAAAAGTTGGGAGACCATGAGTTCAAGTCCCACTTTAGCCATGATACAGCTTGGGTCAATCACTCTATTTTAGTCCCAACTAACCTCACAGAGTTTTTGTCGATGGAGAAAATAGGAAAATATTATAGATAGATAGATAGATGGATGGATGGATATGGATATGGATGGTAATATGTTATGTGGCCTGAATCAAAGAAGACAATGATACAGCTACAGAATCAGACCCAATCTTACTCC